>QRFJ01005767.1:0-33189 GCA_006176705.1 Cocos nucifera
TGAAAATCGTCCAAGGATCTAAGAGGATCTACGCTCCCACGATCCTTAGAATTTGAAAAATTTGCAAATGTACTACCAGTAATTCAATTCCAATAAAATCCTCTTATTTCAATATATTTTTTTTTGGCACAAAATCATGTGATGATAGGAAATGATCCGGCCGAACTTTGTTAATAAACAAAGCAGAAGATCTCTAGTTATTTAAGACAAGAGGAGAGGAGAGGCCCTTTCAACGGTCCTTTTGTACCCCTATACCTTCATTAGGGATAGGAGGAGAACCTCGTCCTAACAAAAGAAGGCCAATCCCGTCAGGAATAGAAGGAGAACCTCGTCCTGATAGAATCACAAAAAAGGCCAACCATATCAGGAACAGGAGGACCTCGTCCTGACGCATAAGAAGATCTCCGATTTTGTGAGATAGGAGAAGAATGAAGAAAATAAAGAAGTTAACAAACTCTGAGCCCAAACAGAACCAAAAGATGATTGAAGAAAGCATAATTTTATTGAAAATAAAGTTCATTAAAAAGTAAAGGTCTGCAAGACCATATAGAGAAGGATAAAGTGGATGAAGTCCTAAAAAGGGGGACTGAGCACTCAGACTTCGAGCTGCCAACCCCCCACCATCGCCAAGGATTGCTTCAGGTGGGTGATTTCCTCTTCAAGTTCCTTCCTTTTCAACAGGCTCTCCATGAATAATCTATCAGCCCGCTGGAAGTTATCCCTGGACTTCCTCAATTGTCTTTTGAGGACCTCTGACTCCGCCTCCGCATCCTTAATCACTTGTCGCTCATAGGCCATTTGGATTTTTAGTTGTTGAAGTTCGGCCTTCTTCTTCTCACACAGCTTAGAAAGTTCTCCAAAGGAACTCCTTAGAGAGGCGAGTTGTTCTGACTCTCTATCGGCACCAACTTGCTGGTTATCAGCCAACTGCTTCCAAAGGTAAGTTACTTCATCTCTGGCCACCTTGAGCTCACATTCAAGTCTAGACATTTTTCCCGCCCAGCATATAACTGTTGTGCCAGGCTTCGGTATCTTGAAGTTGCTTTTGGAGCTTCAAAAATTTAGTCGACCAATCTCATTCATACCAAGCCTTACCAGAAAACCATGGCGAACTCTCCTCTAGCAGATGAATTTTTACCTACGCCGCCTTGAGCTTAACTTTAATGGAGCTAGCCTTCACTAATAATGCCCAGGACTTCTCACTAGCGCTTTTCTTAAGCTCGGCCAACTCTCTCTCTCAAAGATATCTTTCCTAATGTTGAAGCTCACGGAGTCTTTCATATGCAACTTGCGTTGCCTCCGAAGATTTTTTTCTAAACCTCTGAAGCTCATCTTCCATCTTCTTCAACTTTTTCTTTAGGTGATGGATTTTCCTCTTCAAACCCTTCACTACAGGTCTTAGAGGGATACCTTTGGATGGTGGTTCAGCGTTGGTTGGGGATGATTGACCTTGACATTGGTCACTAGAAGGACTCTGAATAACATTCAGCATAGCACAAGTATAAGGAAAAAGAAAACCCATTTTCATTTCTAAAAAAGTTTGAATATACATCAAAAAGAAAGAAAAAAAAAGTATAATTATTTAAAATTCTAGACCTCGGGAGGAATAGCAGTGGTCGAGGTCGGAGCATTTTCTACCACTTCTGGCTTCGGTGTAGATTCGGGTGCCTTAGCGGCAGGTTTCAGAGGGCTCGAGGATAGTTTCGATGGGAGAAGGGTCAGCCGCAATAGTGAACGATCCAACCTCTTCATCAGGGACCTCCTCGTATAAGAAGTCGAGATCGAGTTTAGGGAACCTAGCGGCCACTCGATCCTCGTAGAGTTTGTATCCCTTCTGAAAGGCCTCCTTGCCAAAGGCAACGTTCAGGTTCCTTATTTCAGAAGAGATCTTGAACTTCTCCACTGCTTGGACCTTCACTTTCAAGATCTACTTCGAAGCTTGATCCTTCAGCTCGCCGACCTTGACCTCGGCCTTCTTTCTTGGAGGTGAGCTTCAACTCTATCGAGGTGAGCTCCTCTTGTCTGAGCATCTCCCATAGATCTTCGACTTCGATCACCTTCTCCTTTAAAAGAAGGTCAGCCTCAACGATCTTCCCTGGAGGTGGTCAACTTCGGCTTGAAGGTCTTCCTAAGCCTTCAATGCCTTTGACCTTAAATGGTTCACCATCTTGATATGCATGAGTATTTGGTGATCTGACTACAGTAAGTGAAATATGTCATGCAAAAAAAAAGAATCCACAAGATGATTATCTTGAGGAAGGTCCCAAGAAAATCCAAGATGAGCTGCGTATGGTCAAGGTCAGCCATTTAGTCTACCACCTCGAGCATGGCAAACCTATCAGTTAGATCTTGGACGAGGTCCGGATCGCTAAAAGGGTCCTCTCTCTGATTGTCGTCATCATCGTTGGACCCACCAAGGCACGCCTTGCAAAGCACCTTCACGATGACCTTCTTCTTCCCCTTCTCCCCTACTTTATCCTTTTTTTAGGGAGGCTGCGGAGCTTGATCTTCAGCTTTGGGACTCAGGGAGGTCGGAGCCATAGAGCCCCCATCAACAGTGCCGACTTTGATGACAGGGATAACTTCTGTGCCCTCAGTGATTTCGGAGGTAGCAATGGCAACAGTAGTGGTCGTGAGGCTTGGAGCGCCGACCTTTGCCCTCTTCGACCTCTCGCTAGGAGCTTTTCCTATCCTCTTGTAAGCTTAAAGCCCCTTGGTGAGCATCTCAAAGAAGAGGTCACAATTAAAACATATATAAGGCAAACCTACTAATGATTGCAGAGTACGAAAATGTATCGACAGGGTAGAGAGGACTCCAGTCCGTATTGAACAGAGTTTGTGCTCTTTCAGAAGCTCGGGAAGGAGAGGAGCTTGGAAAGGATTAAGTTTGTTGGTAGAGTCAAGATTGCCCCGATCAAAGTCGGGTGCTCAACGAACTGACTCTCTAAGCAGACCCTAGGAAGGAAGGATAGTATACAAAGAAGTACCTCTCCTTCTAGTTGTGGATAGAAGAAGGAGCACCTTTCAGTAATCCCTTCTTGCCGAACTAAAGAGAAAAGTACCACCAGTCCTTTGCAGAAGGATAGCATTTGAAGGTATAGTAAGTTCTAATAAGAGAAATGGTCAAGCGGACTTCGGCCAGGTGGCAAAGGAAAAGAAATCCGATCACAAACCTGAAGGAATTTGGCACTACGAAAGCTAAGAAAATATTCAAAAATCGAAAAAGGGCAATTACAAAAGGTGGGAGAGGAAGTCTTAGTCCGGCTTGAAGAGCTTCTAAGTACAGATAGAATCGATCGAGCAGAGAGGCGCAAGCCTAGTCAATAGGTCCAGGGAGTTCTAGTTCGTATTCTGGGGGGATCCCATATTAAATCCCAATTAATGAAAGGTTGTCTAGGATTAAGGTGCAGGGGATCGAACCAGGAGCGAAGGCCAGGTGGGACATGCTTCTAAGGTTGGTTTTGAATGAGGGATCGGGGTTTCAGAAGGTCGGATCGAACAAGCTCCAGGAACTGGCAGACTGAGAAGTCCCCGAAGACATTTGGATCAAACAAACATTGAAAAATCCCTGAAAACCCAAGAAAATAAAGAGTGAAATCCTCTTAAAGAAACCAAAACGATGAAACACAAGAAACACCTGAATAATCGAGGGAAAGATTGGGAAACTAACCTAGTTTGGTAAAGGAGAGCAACGAGATGATGAGCATGATTGAGGGAGAGCAGGAAAGCACTTGTGGGCAAAAGAAATAGAGGAGGAAATCGGAGAGCTCTCGGGTAGGAAGAAGGGCACCAGAGGAACAAAGAGAAGGGCTTGAAGAGAAATGAGGCCACCAGGAGAAGAAGATGAATTTAAATAACCCTCAGGGCCCGAGACGGTTATGATAGTAGGTCGTCTCCGACCAATCTACGGTTGACGTGCTCATCATGGTAGAAAATCGATGACTGATAGAACTTTAATTACGCCGTACCTAGGATAGAGCTCCAGTGGGAGTTTTGAAAAATTATCTTTTCAGATCACTTCATATTTAAGAAGTTTTGACACCAGCGTAGTAAACACCATGACTTTTCATCCAGCAGGCATAGAACTTGGAAAGGAACTTTGGTAATCGCCTTTTTTGTACACCCTTCAAATTTTGAACTCGAAAGTAGGGAGACTATCGTTGCGGGTAGACCCGCTCCTACCAAAGTTCGATTTGGCATCTTATTTCCTGATGAGCCCAGGATGAACTTCTCTAGTCACAAGCCATCCAGACTTCCATCCAGACTTCTCCAATCGTAAGCTGTCCGGACTTCTCCAGTAGCAAGCCGTCCGAACTCCTTTCCATCCAGACTGCTCTAGTAGCAAGCCACCCAAACTCCCTTCCATTCGGACTTCTCTAGTCGCAAGCCATCCGAACTCCCTTCCATTCGGACTCCTCCAATCGCAAGCCATTTGGACTCCCTTCTGTCCGGACTTCTCCAGTAACAAGCCATCCGAACTCCCTTCCATCTAGACTCCTCTGGTAGCAAGCCATCCAAGACTCCCTTCCGTTTGGACTCCTCCAATCGCAAGCCATCCAGACTTCTCCAGTCGTAAGCCATCCGGACTCCTCCGATAGCAAGCCGTCCAGACTCCCTTTCATCCGGACTTCTCTAGTCGCAAGCCGTCTAGACTCCCTTCCATCCGAACTCCTCCAATCGCAAGCCATCCGGACTCCCTTCCATTCGGACTTCTCCAGTCGTAAGTCATCTGGGCTCCCTTCGAGCCAGACTCCTCCCGTTGAATCCTTCTAGTCGAGCCCCTGCGGTCATCCAGAAGGACCTCATCATCTACACGAATTTAACTCTCAATACAATACAAACCAACCTACATGTAGATTATCCTAAAAAGAGCTTGAACTCCTCTGGGACTATAGTGGCTTGAAGCTTTTTGCCGTCAGCACCTACTCCATCTAAACTTTGACTATTAATCCCTAGCAAATAGGCAAGTCACGACAATGGACGCCACTCTCGACTGGCACGTCATGATAATGGGAACTACCTTCCATAACAAACTCCATGTGGCCTGAGTGGCCCATTACTAGATGGTTACGATTGTCGCTATCAGTTTGTTACACGCTCCATCTATAAAAGGGACCCTCCAGATATTTTTTCTCTATGCTCTCTTCTCCTTCCAGTTACTTTACTTCTTTATTTCCTAAACACTCCATTCTAGTTGGTCAGATAATTAATTTGAGTGTTGGAGGGTCCTGTCAGAGCCACTCATCTTCAGTTTGGACTTTATTTTGCAAGTCCCGTCGGCGGCCTCACCTTCTCCACTCCAGCCATCTCCGGAATCCTCATGGATTTCCACACCAACAAAAATAAAAATACTTGAGAGGATGTGGAAGATGATGGAGATAGTTTCTCTTGAAAACCCTCTAATTTTGAAGCTCGGTTCCTCTCTTTTTTTCTCTTTTTCTTAGGTATTCAATGGAGGTCACAAATTTGAATTATTTCTTCTTTCAATCCACTTTCCTTTCTTTTGAATGCCTTTAAAACCTTCAATCAAAGTTGGAGAATGATTAGCAGCCATTTAAAGCCATTGGAGAGCATTTATTAGATATTTATATACTAGAAATGGGCAGAAAATAGCCATTATGGAAGTTTCTATCATAGAGGTTGACCCTAGGATCGTCTCCTAGCATATAGCCTCTATGGCAGAACAAAAACAGTCAATTTCAATTTTTAGATGGTAGAATAGCAGGGATCGACCCATGGGTCAGCCCCTGGCTAGGGTCGACCCAGGGTCGACTCTTTTTGTGTGCCACTCAAAAACAAGCCCTTTTTAAAAGGGATCGACCTACAGGTCGACCCTTTTTCCCCAAACATATGTTCTTCATTTGTTGACTTCCGAATCTTCCTAAATTGTCTCCAAAAGTTTTAAAACTCTTCTCTAATGCTTTTGATGCTTTCAAAAAATATTATCTTGATCTCCAACTCGATGAAATGATAGTTTTGATCTTTTACAAGCATCTTTATTAATTTAACTTCTGAAACCTTCCAAATTGCCTTCAAAGATTCTAAATTCTTCTCTAATGCTCATGAGGCTTTTGAATAACATTGTTTTGATCTCCAACTTGATGAAATTGAAGCTTTAGCATTCTTTAAGTATTTTTATCAATCTAAAATTCTTGTATAACCTGAAATATAATTAAACTTGTTCCAAATATAAAAATATTAGTACTTCCCTCAAATATTTTGTAGTCATCAAAATCAATTTTTCGGATAATAATCACTTTCTTTTTGATGATGACAAAATATTTGAGTATAAGCAAAATAAGGCATATGGAAAATATTGGAGTAAAGTAGTGCCATTACGGATTTTGAATTTAAACCAAGGCAATATATAAGTGTATCCAATTAATGCAAATTTTTAATTAGCATATTTAGAAGAGAGGTTCTAAAAGAATTGTCAATCATTAAGCATGTATATTTAACATCATCAATTAATAATTATTGCTTATACAAAATAATGTTATTACTCCTTTTTAACATCATCAATTAAAAACTACTCTTCCATTATTTTGAATAAAATTTACAACCTCTTTCTAATAAGAAGGAAGTACCTGCTCCTTAAAAGATGATTCATAATATAATTAATACTATATGTGAAAAATACATTCCATATTCATTACAAAATAAGATGTCAACATTCAAAATATATAAGGGTCACAAAAGTCATACATTAAGTAAATAGTTTTAGCCAAAATACATAAAGATGTGACATGGAGCTTACATTACATATCAGAAGTATAAATAGTTATCCATACAAGATAAGCACCACATACAATCAAAATTGGCCAACATGTATCATGAAGTAATTGATTAAATGTCACGTATGAAGGGATCTCAGAGCAAATCCCAACAACATGCAGCTCGATCAACTCTTCATAGGGCAGAAGAGAACCGATCAGCCTCCCTAGCATGGGAACCTAGTCTCTATGACTTAGGCCACCACGCCCAATAATAATAGAACACAGTGGAAAGCGATACCAGAAAACACCATGAAGAAGAAAAAGAAGAAATAAGGGGAAGAGAATTTTTATTAAATAACCACTCGCTGGTTTACAATAGAAGCTCTCCCGATCTCTCTATCATGACTCCTCGAATTGGGACTGGACCGGACATGGGTCAAGATGCAAACCAAATCGGATCGCTGGATAGATTCGAGGTCTGACTACACTCTCTTGAGATTTGGATAATTTGGAGACCAAATCTAAGCCCTAGAATTATCTGAGAAAATGTGTATAAGATCTACAAGGAGTACTCAAGAGAATGGAGCTAGGGGCACATGTCTCGAGATATACATTGGTCAACAAAGAAGCTAGGGCAATGAGGCGTAACAGAATGCAGTTTACCCATGCAAATTTGCGTGACATTCTGGGAACTCCACAAAAGTTATTTTAAAGTGGATAAGGCACTATCTTAAAGGATTTTTCATTCCAAATCAAACAAATCAAGTTTTGTTGCAATCTGAGTTCATTTGGGTTATGAACTTCATAGTTTTATCTGACTGCGCAGAGTCCTATGAGAATGGAAATTCTGAGTTTATCCTTATCCTGTACTTAGAGAGTTGAGTTCGTAAGGGACTTGTAACCTAGGGTTGTTATATAAAAGGACACTCAAGGGTGGGGTTCGAGATCAAGAGAGAGAGGGAAAGAAAGAGATCATCTAAGGATCCTCTTGTATCTATCTATGAGAGATCGAGAGATCGGGAGAGCTTCTATTGTAAACCAGCGAGTGGTTATTTAATAAAAGTTCTTTTTCTCTTATTTCTTCTTCTTCTTCATGGTGTTTTCTGGTATCGCATTTTGCTATGTTCTATTATTGTTGGGCATGGCCTAAGTCATAGAGACTAGGTTCCCATGCTAGAGAGGCTGATCGGTTCTCTTCTATTCCGTGAAGAGCTGACCGAGCCGCACGTTGTTGGGATTTGCTCTGAGATCCCTTCGTACGTGACAGTTGGTATCAGAGCGATACCGAAAATGAAGAAGATGACATCTACATCAGCATCCATGGTGGGAACAGGGGATTCATCATCCTTGACCTTGGATCCCAATCCTGCCTTAGGAGGAGGCACAGCAATGGGTGTAGCGCATCCAGTTGATGATTCCCTGCAAGGGCTACGAATTGCATCTCCGATTATCTCCACCAACAATCGACTACGGAAGTGCGAGGCCCAAATAGCTGAGGTTGTAGGGTGAGTGGAGGATCTCGAGGGTAAGGATGCAATCCTTCGAGGTGAGATCGCTGCTCAGCTGAATCAAATTTCCTTCGATATGGAGCGACGCTACGAGGAAGTGCTGCAGCACAACAAGTTGGAGACCATGGTGAAGGCTCTCCAAATACAGGTGGTTGACCTTTCAAAGGAAAAAGCTACTACCACAGGCGTGTCCTCTTCTACCTCGACAATGGAGGTCACAAGTGAGGCTACACGTCCCCTGCACAAGCTTGATGTTCCCAAGCCGTAGGAGTTCTACGAGCAGCGATCTGTAAAGGAGGTAGATAACTTCCTTTTCATCATGGAGCAATACCTACAGGTTACCGATGTAAGGGGTGAAGCCATGAAGGTGAGCATGGTGGCCATGTTTTTAAGGGATGTGGCGATGCTTTGGTGGCAACGTCGGGCTAACGATGTGAAGGGGCTGTCTCGATCACCACTTGGGCACAGTTCCAAATTGAACTTTAGAAGCAATTCTTCTCCGAGTTTGCTAAGGATGATGCTCGAGCATGACTACGGTGACTCATGCAAAAGGGTGATGTGCTTGAGTATGTGCAAGAGTTCAGTGAATTATTGTTGGAGGTACCAGACCTCAGCCAGGAGGACTCTCTCTTCACCATCCTTGATGGGTTCAAACCATGGGCCAAGATGGAGTTTTAGCGAAGAGGAGTTAAGAGTTTGAATGAGGCAATAGCTCAAGCGGAGGCTCTCATCGAGTTCAAGACTCAACCCATAGCTCCCAAAGCCTAGGCATCCAAATAGGGCAAAGGTGGGGGAGCAAAATCAGGTCATAAGGAAGGTGGAAAAGGCTCGAATCCAGGCTCCTCAAGTGGAAGGTGCTTCCCAAGCGAAGGGCAAAGGGGTTGATAAGCACCATAAATTCACTAATAAAAGTATTAATTTATTAATTAATTTATATTAATTTTTAAGAATTAATGATCAATTTATATATATTTTTTAAGAAATTAATTTTTTATTAATTAAAAATTAATTTAAAAATAATAAAAAGTTAAAAAAATAAAATTTTATAATCAATAGAAAGAGCTTATTTTTTTGATCATAATAAAATAAATTTCATGTAAAATAGAGCTAAAACGAAAAAGATATGAATTTCTAAAGAAATAAAATAAATAAATAATTAAATGAAAATAACATACGGCTCAGCTGGCTCAAGCCGCCATGCCAGATCAGTCGGCGCGTCCAAACATACCGAGCCAAGTCAACAAGCCAGTGCACCAAGCCAGCCATGCAAGCTAACTCAACCATGGAAGCCGTCAGCTGGTCCATGATCCAAGCGTGGACCGCCAACTCAATAGAAACCAACGAATCAAGACTCGACATGTGGTGGACCTAGATTTTTAGGATTTGATTCACAAAAAATCTCATAGGGCATTACAGCTCATAGGGCATTTTGGTCTTTTCACTCGATGATAGGAGCGTTGATTGGCAGCGGTGTGTGGTGCAGTCGTTCCATGCAGTCCATGGGAATAGTAATTGCATGATCGGACGGCTGTGATAGCTTGTAGTCAAGATCAAATGGCTGTGGTTATTTTTGGATTTGATTCAGCTTCAGACTTCATGCGGATCGCCATCCAATGGCAGCGCACGATCCAGGAAATAATCCAATGGTCCAAAATGCTCCCGACGGTGATCAAGACTCCCAACGCATGATCAGTGGCCAGATTTTTCCATCAACACATGATCAATGGCCAGAATTTAATCCGATCCGATCTGGACCGATATGCATCCAATTTTGATGATTTTTGGTCCATTGGATTCCTATTGAATGGATAGATTTCACCAGACTTAACAGATTCGTATCAAAGCTATTTTAATCCAAATTTTACTCGAATTTCTTTGTATTTTGATGATTAAAAAGGCTCTTAGTCCCACATTGCCTCTAGAAAAAATCTCTAGCCCTCCTAGCTCTATAAAAAGGGCCCCAGGCCTCCAGAAATTAATAGATCTGGTGAGAGAAAAGCCAAGGTACAGGGTGGAAGCCAAGCTCAGGGTTAAAGGTTACTTCAAAGCTATAGTGCTGAGAAGAAGAGCCAGTCATTTATGCCATCTCTACGCCTACGCTGATCTGCGATCTCCCTCTAATTTTTTTTTCTCTTTTTTTCTTTAATTTCTTATATTTAAATTCTGCATTTAAGTTTTATTTCTTTTCTTTAATTTTTTATATTTAAATTCTGCATCTGAGTTTTAATTTTAATAAAGAAAGCTTTATTGCTTTTTTCAATTCTAGCTCTTTAAATTAATTATTCTTTATTGCTCTTTAATTTTATTGCAAGTAGTTCGCTAAGATCTAAAAAATGGATCTTAGTACCAAATTTATTTTTGCATAATTTAAATTCTATTTTTATTTATAAATCTATTTTTTGACTTTTATTTTCAAAAACTCTTCTTTTCTTTTCTTTTAAAAAAATAAAAAATAAAAGAATCAAAGATTTTAGAATTAAATCATTGCCTCTCTATGGATTCGACTTAACTCACTACTCTCTTCATAATTTTTAATTAATTTAAAAAGTAAAAAGTTGGATTTAAACTGATAAACATGGTGTCTTAACGACAACATCACGTTCCTATCAAGTTTTTAGCGTCGTTGCCAGAAAGGCATAAAAATTAAACTTTTTTTATTTTTTTGATTTTTTTTGTTTCCTACTAATTATTTTTTATTTATTTTATAGAAAAAAATAAAGAAAAGAACAAAGAAGATTAGGGCATGAACAAAACTCTCAATCCTATTTGGTGAGATCATTCCTAAACCCTAAATCTCTTTTCTTATTTTTAATATTTTCTTTATTTTTAAATTAATTAAAAATTATCTATTTAAACCTAATTAAAAATCTCATCATAAGATTAGAAACCCTAATTATTTAGAGCATCCATTATATTAGTTTTATTTTTTATTTTTATTTATTTATTTATTTTGGGGATTGCTGGAGGTAAGGTAAGCCTTTTAGATTCAATTAGTTGCATGCATCTAGTTTAAATTGCATATTTGATTGAAATTTTTTTTTTGCATATTCATATTAAACCAAATTAAGGGCACAATCCATTAAACAAGATAAGGTAGGGATTTGATCACCCTTCCTTAGTCCACAAACAATCAACCAGCATTCTGCATTAATCCAAACCTTAACTCTTAAAATCAATTAGACATCAACCCTTAAGGATATTCGAGCTCAATAGGACAAGGAACCCTAAGAGTTGAACTAAGTTAGGGATAATCAATTTGACTGGTGTCTAGGAAAGTGGTTCAGGAATGACTAGGTCCAAAGGAAGGTGGTTACTTAATTGATTCCGTTCGCTTACCTGGCCAAGCACAATTGGTGTCTAAGGCAAGCAACGGGGGTACTCCCACCGACCTTATACTTACCTAGCCAGTTGATTGGCTGATCCTCTACTTGGAGGGCTCAAAGGTGATCTTGGTAGTTAGGAGCTATCTAGACCTAAGAAAACAATCCTTAGTCAAGATTGATTGCCTAACATCAAACATAAACCATAAATTAACTTTTCTCTCTATCATCTCTAGATTTAAGACTCCTTAGGATCTTTCTTTAGAACCCTCTTCTTTCTTTCTCTCCTCTTTTCTTAAAAAAATAATAATAATAAAATAAAAAAATATATATCTTGAACCATATATCAGGTTGCACTAGTACATGCACGGTAGAAGATCGCTTTTACCTGACCTAGTTAAACCAAATCCTGAAATTGAAAGACTAATTCATATAAGACCAGATAATCAAATGGCTGGAAATCATGAAGAACCACCTAGATAGATGAAGGAATACTTTATTCCTTCCACCTACAATCCATCGACTTGCATCCACTTACCTGATATCCCTGCTAGCCACTATGAGATCAAGTCGACCACAATCCAGATGCTCCCATCTTTTTATGGGAACACCAATGAAGACCCTTACAAACATCTGGATGAATTCTTAGAAATCTGCTCTACGGTAAAAATTCAAAATTTTTCTAATGATGCCCTTAGACTGACCTTATTCCCTTTCTCATTAAAAGATAAAGCCAAGTACTGGCTTGGCACATTAGGAAGAACAATTCAAGACATGGGCAGAGATGCAACATGAATTCCTTAAGAAATTTTATCCCATAGGACGAACCAATACTATGAGGCGAGCCATCACAGGATTTGCTCAGCTTCCAGGGGAACAAATTCATGAATCATGGGAAAGACTTAAGGAACTTCTTAGAAAATGCCCACACCATGGTCTATCTAAGTGGCAAATTGTACAAGCTTTCTATGAAGGTTTAGGAGATCAATATAAGCAGATGGTTGATGCATCCTGTGGAGGTGCATTCATGAGCAAAAGTGAGGATGAAGCTTATACCTTGTTTGAAACCTTAAGTGAAAACTCTATTAACCATGCTTCATTATCCTCTTATGAAAGATCAATTTCTCAACAAAAACGGACAGGAATTTATGAGATCAAAACTCCAGAACTTAATTCTAAGACAGACTTGAACATAATAGCACAAAAATTAGATAAAGTCGATCTTATTGCCCAGAAATTAGATCAATTCCTAAATCTAGGTCAACAATCTCCTGCACAATACACACCAGCTTCTAATTATCAGGAGATTTGCTCTATTTGTGCTAGTCCAACACATCATGTAAGCGAATGTCCCACGGCTGCACAATTACCACCTCTTATCCAAGAACAAGTCCAAGCTGCTCAAGGTTACTCCAAACCACTTAATGACCCATATTCAAATTCATATAACCCTGGTTGGAGAAACCATCCTAATTTCTCTTGGAAATCACAACAGACTCAGGCTCAGACCCAAATCCCACCAGTGCAAAATTATCAAAATAGGCCCCAGTACCAGAACTATGCCTATAATAAGGGACAACCTAGTCAGTCTTCTCAACCACTATATTATAATCAGCCCTCATACCCACCTCCTCAACAGACCAATCTAGCCGATGATAAATTCAATCAACTTCAACAATTGATTCTAAGCCAACAACAATCAATTCTGATCCAACAACAATCAATTGCCAGGCTAGAAGCTCAAATAGGACAATTAGCTGAGTCTAGCATGAGGAGAGAACCAGGTCAATTACCAAGCCAACCAATTGCAAATCCTAAAAATAATCCATCCAATGTCTATCAACCACCTAGATTTACTCATCCATCTAACATTCCACCTAAGAATCCCCAATTAGAAAATGCTAAAGCAATATCTGAACTTAGAAGTGGTAGGATTCTTAAGGACCCATACCAAGATCAGGTGATAGAGGCTAATACTGATGAAAAATTTGAAGAAGAGGTTAATACTAAAACTAATCATATAGAAGAACCTGAGCTTAGAACTGGTACTGATAAAATAGATAAAGAAAAGAAGAGAACAGATGATTTACCTGAGACCTATAAACCCAAAGCTCCACTCCTTTCGGCCTTAGAAGCAGGCTCTTCTTGTAAAAAGCAAGAAGCACGCAATAAGGAGCTAATGGAACTATTTAAACAAGTTCATATTAATTTACCCCTTCTCGATGCAATTCAGCATGTCCCAGTCTATGCTAAATTTCTTAAAGAACTCTGCACCCAAAAGCGTGAGCCATGAACCACTAAAAGAGTTATGCTATCTAAGGATGTAAGTGCGGTCTTGTTAAATCCAATACCTCAAAAGATGAAAGACCCTGGTGCACCCTTAATTTCATGTGTTATAGGAGGCATAACCTTTAACTGAGCATTACTAGACTTAGGAGCTAGTGTGAACCTACTTCCAACCTCGGTTTATGAAAAATTTGGGATTGGAGAATTAAAACCCACATTAGTTATTTTGCAATTAGCTGATAGATCTATAAAAACACCGCGTGGTTTGATTGAGGATGTTCTAGTTAGAGTAGACAAATGTTATTTTTTAGTAGACTTCCTCATACTTGACATGGAACCATCCCAAGAGCTGAACCAGAATCCCATAATTTTAGGACGTCCATTCTTAGCGACTGCCAATGCCAATATCAACTGTAAGATAGGAGCTATGGACATTTCTTTTGGGAATCAAAAAGTAAGAATTAATATTTTTAATACCCCAAAGTACACTCAAGAGGAGGAAGACTGCTTTGTAATCAATCAGGTAGATGAAATAGTTGAATCTAATTCCTCCTTAGATTTACTGCAAGATGATGAACCCACTGAAGAAACTCAAACCCAGGAAGTAAATGCCCTGCTTAATTCACCTCAACCATCACATTCATTACCTTGGTCAGTGAAAGTTGAGCCCTTACCCGAGCGAAAAATTGAACCATTACGTCCTTCAATTCAGGCCCCACCACAACTTGAACTAAAACCTTTACCTGAATCACTTAAGTATGTATTTTTAGGATCAAAGAAAACCCTACCAGTAATAATTGCTTCCAACTTAACTACTGAATGAACAGGAAAACCAATTGGTAAATATTCTAAAAACATATATGGACCGTCGCCGATTTAAAAGGAATTAGTCCATCAATATGCATGCACCATATTCTATACAGAAGATAATGCCAAACCAACTCGAGAGATGCAAAGATGGCTTAACCCTAACATGCAAGAAGTAGTCAAGAAAGAGGTAATTAAATGGTTAGATGCTGGAATTATTTATCCTATCTCTGATAGCCACTGGGTGAGTCCAACACAAGTTGTTCCAAAGAAATCTGGACTCACTGATTGTCCACACTGAACATGGAAACTTAGTACCAACACGACTTTCCACTGGGTGGCGTGTCTATATAGATTATAGAAAACTCAATACAACCATCCGAAAAGAACATTTTCCCTTACCCTTTATCGATCAAATCCTAGAAAGACTAGCAGGCCAACAATACTTTTGCTTTTTAGATGGATACTCAGGATACAATCAGATAGCAATCTATCCAGGAGATCAAGAAAAGACCACCTTTACATGTCCCTATGGAACCTTTGCTTTCCGTAGAATGCCATTCGGATTATGTAATGCACCTGCGACTTTTCAAAGGTGCATGATGTCAATATTTTCAGACATGATAGGAGATTTCTTAGAAATATTCATGGATGACTTTTCAGTCTTTGGAGAATCTTTTGAGAGTTGCCTCAACAATTTGAAGAAAATATTAAAATGATGTATTGAGGCTAATCTAGTGTTAAGCTGGGAAAAGAGCCACTTCATGGTTCAAGAGGGGATCGTTTTAGGACATATAGTATCTAAGAAAGGGATTGAGGTAGATAAAGCTAAAGTTGAACTAATTTCTAAACTTCCTCCTCCCACTTCTGTCAAACAAATTCGATCTTTTCTTGGCCATGTAGGATTCTATCGTCGCTTCATCAAAGACTTCTCTAAAATTTCTCGTCCTTTGTGTAATCTGCTTGCTAAGGATGTTTCTTTTAACTTTGATGAAAATTATCTTAAAGCTTATGAAATCTTAAGAGAAGCTGTGACCAAAGCTCCAATCATACAACCTCCTAACTGGTCACTACCTTTTGAAATTATGTGCGATGCCTCAGACTTTGCCATAGGAGCTGTCCTGGGCCAAAGGGTAAACAAATATCCTGTAGTGATCTATTATGCCAGTAGAACTCTGAATGAAGCACAAATGAATTATACCACCACTGAAAAAGAGTTGCTAGCCATTGTGTTTGCCCTAGAAAAGTTTAGATCATATCTATTAGGATCAAAAATCATAATTTACTTGGATCATTCAGCCTTGAGATACCTGCTCTCAAAGAAAGATGCTAAACCATGATTAATTAGATGGATCTTACTGCTACAAGAATTTGATATTGAAATTCGAGATAAGAAGGGATCTAAAAATATTGTAGCAGACCATCTGTCTAGGATCTTAGTTAAAGATAGTGAACCTATATCAATTCAGAGAATCTTTTCTAGATGAACAATTGTTAACAGTTTCACATACAAAGGCCCCTTGGTTTGCAGATATTGTCAATTACTTAGTCGTAGGATAAATTCCTGATGGCTGGTCTAAGAATGAGAAGGATCGATTCTTTGCTTCAAATCAAATATTATTTTTGGAGAAGATCCTGAGCTTTTTAGAATTTGTGCTGATCAAATCATTCGTAGATGTGTTCCTTGAATCTGAACAATGGAGTATCTTACAATTCTATCATACCCTTGCTTGTGGAGGATATTTTTCTGGATGAAAAACTGCGGCCAAAGTATTGCAGAGTGGTTTTTATTGGCCAACATTATTTAAGGATGCCCATACTTTTAGTCAGGAGTGTTCTTAAGTGTCAAGCCTTAGGGAATATTTCAAAGAAAGACATGATGCCTTTAAACCCCATCTTAGTAGTAGAAATTTTTGATGTATGGGGAATTGATTTTATGGGACCTTTTCCACCTTCCAATGGATTTGAATACATTTTGGTAGCTACTCGATTATGTTTCTAAATGGATTGAAGCAATAGCAACACGAACCAATGATCATAAAGTAGTTATTCAGAAGAATATCTTTTTAGGTTCGGCGTGCTATCGGAGGTACCCATTTTACAAATCATCAATTTCGAACTTTATTATGAAAATATGGGGTGACACATAAGATAGCTACACCATACCATCCGCAAACAAGTGGCCAGGTAGAAGTATCTAATAGGAAAATTAAGAATATCTTACAAAAGACTATTAGGCCTGATCGAAAAGATTGGTCAGATCGATTAGATGATGCATTATTATGGGCCTATAGGACAGCTTATAAAACCCCTATTGGAATGTCTCCCTATAGATTAATCTATGGAAAAAGCATGTCACCTTCCGGTAGAACTTGAACATAAAGCATATTGGGCAATAAAATAATTAAATTTTAATTTAAACCAAGCTGGTTCCAATCGGATGTTACAATTGAGTGAATTAGAAGAATTAAGGCAAGAAGCTTATGAAAATTCAAAAATCTATAAGGAGAAAATGAAAGCCTTCCATGATAAACATATTTCAAGAAAAACCTTTGAACCAAATCAACAAGTCTGGTTATTTAACTCAAGGCTTCGATTATTTTTCTGGAAAAATTAAAATTCCAGATGGGATGGACCTTACATAGTTAATCATGTATTCCCACATGGTGCAATCAAACTCTATGATCCTAGGACTAAAAATTTCTTTAAGGTAAATGGCCAAAGGCTTAAACCATATATCGAAGGGATATCATTAAATCAAAACATTGATCAAGTATAATTAATAGAACCACAATGAATTAAACTGCATTTTGTCTGGCTGAAGACAATAAACTTAGCGCTTGTTGGGAGGCAACCCAATACTTCTTGAATCTAATTTATTCTTTTTAGTTTCTTTTCTTTTTAGGCTAAGCTGGAGAAGGACCAAAAAATTGGAGAAGGATCATAAGCTTCAAGACCCATGCTAAATAAATAAACATAATTTACATCCTTTTATTTATTTTCCCTCTCCATTGAGGATAATGTCAATTCAGTTGGGGGATAATAATATATATATATATATATATATATATAATGTTGTATGTAAAAGATATATATAATATATAAATATATATATATATATATATAATAATAATATATATATATATATATATATATATATATGTATATAAATAAATATATATATATATATATATATATATAATATATATATAAATATATATAAATAAAAATAATAAAAAAATAAAAAAATAAAATAAATAAAAATAAAAAATTTTAAAATAATAATAATATATATAATAATAATAATCAAACTTTAAAACTATTTTGAAAATTTTTGGATAAACCATATTTTAGGAAAGAGAATCTTAAGCAAAATAAACTAGAAAAAGTAATAAAGTTAGAAAGTATTAACTAATAATGGTAGCAAGTTAAGAAGCAGATTACTTGGTCAGACCATTAGCAACCTACTTAGGTCATTTAAAGGCTAACAGCACTTCTAATTGCACATGCACACTAATGAAGCATAGTAGGTGTTGATTATAAGGCTAATTGAGGATTCAATTATCACTAAAAATTGATGGTTTATATATACCTCAACTAAAGAAACTTGAATTTAAGGAAAGAGCTACCTGCTTAAATAAAAAGTGCAAAATATAGAGTATATGTGGATTGCCCTAAACTAGAACTCTACACCTAAGTCAAGTGTAGAAGTTCACATCAAACAATGAAGGGAAGGCTAGGATGCTCAGCACAATTTTTTTTTTTTTAAAAAAAAAAAAGAAGAAGAGAAAAAGAGCAGTGTGAAAGCTACCTTGACTCATGCACTTAACTTGGGAGTATATAGAAAACTAACCAAAATAGGTGATAAAAGAAGATTCGTTTATCCTTTGAATCAACACCCAAATGCTAAGTTAGTATTCATGAAACCAAGTGCTGAAAATCTTTAGATGAACTCTAAGAAAGTTTCTCTAATTAATCTACCATGAAATTTACTTATGAAACTCAATACTTAGTTAGTGATACTGTCTAAACTTTTGATCTTAAATCCTAGACTATTCTTGTGAAGGAGGATCTCAATTAAATATGGTAATTGATCTAAATTAAATTCTTTCTTTACTCGAGGATGAACAAAGCTTAAGTTGGGGGGTGTGATAAGCACCATAAATTTATCAATAACAATATTAATTTATTAATTAATTTATATTAATTTTTAAAAATTAATGATCAATTTATATATAATTTTTGAAAAATTAATTTTTTATTAATTAATAATTAATTAAAAAATAATAAAAACTAAAAAATAAAATTTTATAATCAATGGAAAGAGTTTATTTTTTTTATCATAATAAAATAAATTTTACATAAAACAGAGCTAAAATGAAAAAGATATGAATTTCTAAAGAAATAAAATAAATAAAAAATTAAATGAAAATAACATACGGGTCAGCCGGCTTAAGCCACCGCGCCAGATTAGTCGGCGCATCCAAACGCGTCGAGCCAAGTCGAAAAGCCAGTGCGCTAAGCCAGCCATGCAAGCTGACTCAGCCACAGAAGCCGTCAGTCAGTCCACGATGATCCAGGCGTGGACCAC
The DNA here is from genome assembly GCA_006176705.1 of Cocos nucifera. Lineage (NCBI taxonomy): Eukaryota > Viridiplantae > Streptophyta > Magnoliopsida > Arecales > Arecaceae > Cocos > Cocos nucifera. The sequence continues at coordinate 19,229 of QRFJ01005767.1, forward strand.
TAACTCAGCAGAATCCGACGAATCAAGACTCGACACATGGTGGACCTAGACCCTTAAAGGATTCACAGAAAATCTATCACAGCTCATAGGGCATTTTGGTCTTTTCAGTCAGCGATAAGAGCGCTAATTGGCTGCGGTGTGTGGTGCGGTCGGTCCACGTGGTCCATGGGAACAGTAATTGCACAATCGAATGGCTGTGGTAGCTTGCGGTCAAGATCAAATGGCTGTGGTTATTTTTGGATTTGATTCAACTTCAGACTTCACATGGATCGCCATCCAATGGCAGCACGCGATCCAAGGAATGATCCAATGGTCCAGAATGCTCCTGATGGTGATCAAAACTCCCAACGCATGATCAACGATCAAATTTCCTCCATCAATGTGCGATCAATGGTCAGAATTTAATTCGATCTGATCTGGGCCGATATGCATCCAATTTTGATGATTTTTGGTCCGTTGGATTTCTATTGAATGGCTAGATTTCACTAGACCAACCAGATTCATATTAGAGCTATTTTAATCTAAATTTTACTGAGATTTCTTTGTATTTTTATGATTAAAAAAGGATCTTATTCCCATATTGCCTCCACAAAAAATCTCCAGCCCTCCTAGTGTTAGATATGTGTGTTCTAGAAACCAGAATTGATTGACACTTATAATACACTTCTAAAAAAAAAATTATAATTTTGACTATAAATAATAAAATAAGTTATTTTCTATCATATATGTATATTTAGTATTTGTGACACATTCCTTGAGTTAATGGTATTGATAATTCTTATTTTCAAGAGTTGAAAATTTAAGACAAGAATTTTCATTATTAACTCATAAAATGCTTCTGACCGTAGGATCATCATGAGGATGGTAATTGATCCAGAAGGTTAGTGTACAATAGCTTTTTTATAGTAGATGAGTCTTGAGTCTACGGTATAGAGACACTGGAGTGAGAGTACAAGTACTCGTTAGAGAACGAGGGCACTGAGCATGACCACCTCGAGTAGTCATAAGGAAGTCTACCTCTCATTGATGACTGACTCGAAGCTGCAGTGGTGTGTCTGGTTCTTTGACCTGAGGTGCATCGGCAGTTCACCTTGAGGGTGTTATAGTTTGACTACACCATGACTCGATCTCCTAGCCATTCGGAACCCTGAGGTGTATGTTGGCTATAGCATGTTCATTGTAGGAATTGGATTGCATCAAGATGGAATCTATCCACCTCGATGGATGAGAAGTAGCCCTATGATGATCATGAGAATCAAGTCCATAAGCCCATGGCCATGGCAGAGAGTGAAATAATAGAAAGAGTTTCTATTAAGGTTTTCACATTGGACTTGAATCGAATGATTAAATCATATGATAGAAATTAGGGTTTGACGAGTTCACCTTAACCCTAATCTGATCGGGGCTCAAGATAGAAGAACTTAATCACACAAGTAGCTGCACCGAGAGGTTCATTTCAGTTTTGATGGGTTGCCACCATATACTGCTAGGTGTCACTGATGGATTTTGGGAGCAATTAGAATGATTTAGATGATCGATCATTCTAGTTGTCTGAATCAGAAGAGTTCTGATCCATCGAAAGGAGTTTCGATGATGTCGATGATGGAGATCATGACATATCCCATTACCATACAGAATTGAACCTAACTGGGTCACACAAATAAAAATTTGGATCTAGATATCATCAATTGGACTAACCCTAGTTCAATTGATTTGAATTAGATTCAATTAGGTTCAAGGAAATCATGCTAGCACATGATTGAACCTAACGTTCTCCTTTTTCTATCATTAAAAGTTGTCTCGACTGAGCCAAATGAGTTTGTGCTCACTCAGGTACCTTTACTTGGTCTGACTGGAGCTTGTCCAGGTCAAAAAAGGGTTGTCTTAATTTATGAGATAAATTTGAGACAACACCTACCATTTTCCGTCACCTGCTAATTCTTGTTCCTTTGACTTTGGTCAAATGTTGACCTTTGACCCTTGGACATCTGCCCATGTGTCATGCCACTATTGGAGAGATTTTATAGGGGCTTGTCCACCTACCCTAGAAATTAGGAAAGGAAGGGTGCACGCCTAGAATGGCGTGCACCCATGTGGATAAACACTGGAGTCCCATACAGATGGGACTCCAGGTTGCTTCTTGGATTCAAACTAGGTGACCCTTACCTATAGACTTTGACCAGTCTTAAGGCCACCTCTAAGGATGAATTTATGGGGTCTCTTCATCTGATTGGATCAGGTGATGTCATCCCACCAATCAGATTTAGATATGATTGTACGAAGCAACGCGATTGGCCGGGATGATGCAGCACTGCATGGCACAGTAGGGTCTATAAATAAACCCTATCTGCACCCAACTAAAAGAGAGTTTCTCTTAGCCCATGCCCCAAGGCTGCCCCTCTCCCTCCTCCATGCCATCTTCTGGTCTTCTCTCTCCTCTCCATGCCCAAAAGCAGTTGGGCTTCAGTTTGGTGCGATCCAGGCAAGAAAAGGCTGACGAGAAAGCAAGAAGGCAGCCCTGCTACAAGAGACAGCAGCACATCTTCAAAAGGAGTTTTGAAGATCTTCAAAATTAGATTCTAGGATCTGATTTTTAGAGAAAAAAAAAAGAGAAGAGAAGATCTCCAGATCCAACCTGAGTGGATACCGGTAGAGGCCAGGCAATTGCGTGGCTACTTTCCAGAACCTCAAGCAATCAGCAACAGGATCATCAAGGATAATTAGATTACACAAACAGGGTAACATTAATTTAGATTTAATTTAATTTAATTTTTTTATTTATTAGATTATAAAATTAGATCTAAAAGATATTAAATCTGATTTAGATCTAAGAAAAAATTTTTGAAACATGCCTCTTGATCCAATCAGATTTGTACGAACCTGACCCGAGAAATAAGGATTTCTCTTCAACTAGTATCAGAGCCAGGTTCTTATAAAATTTATTTAGATCTAATTTAATTTGATAAATTAGTAATTTCAGATATTGCATGATATGTAATTAGATCTAAAATCAAAAAATTAAAAAATTAAAATTAATTAATCTAGATCTAAAATGTATGAGGTACATGACTAGACTAGGAATAGAATTATTCTATGTGTAGTCTAGTATAATCATAATTTTTATTTGATTAAATATAATTTTTAGATCTATTTATTTATTATTTTTTTATCTTATAAATATTATAATCAGATCTAAAAATAGAAAATAAATTAAATTTAATTTATTCATATGAGATATGATAGTTGCATATTTAGACTAGTTGTAGAATAGTTCTACAATAGGGTCTAGATTAAATTTTATTTGATGAGATCAAATTTAAATTTAATTTTTTAGATAATTATGGGATAATTTAGATCTGAAAAACATGCATGATATGATGTATGCAAAACATGTATTAATTAGATCAATTTTTTTATATGAGATATATACTTAGATCTAATTAGTTTTTGTAGATTAGTTGTATTTCTGATTAAAACATCCTCCTTGGCCGTCCGATCGTAAGAACAAAGTAGGGTTTAAAAATTCTCTCCTCCCATTCCATGGGGTGTTCTTATGATGTGTAGGGGTGCTGTGCGTTCATCCTTAATCAAAAATTGAAAACTTACTTTCTGCAAAACTCTAGATCCTGAAATCCTAAGATCTTATTTACATATTTTGTTTATGAACCCTAAACTTAATTAAGAATTAAGATTATGAAACATATTAAGTCTAAAATTGAGAATTTTCAAATCTAAGACATGTTCATAAAATTAGGTTCAGGCTTGGATAGCTCAATTAGGTCTAACGGTTGATCAAACCGAATCAAGAGTTGGTTAGATGGGATTAACAATGCTTAAATTGACCAGCCTAATAGGATTAAGTCTGGGTCAAGATCGAGTCACGTGAGTGATCGATCAAGCTAAGACCTAATTAGGCTCAGTGGTTAGAGTCTGGATTGTAGGCTAACCCAATTGATTTTGGCTCAATAATTTGGTGTCTAAGGTAAGTTTGGCAGATACGACCGACTGATTTTTAATTGGGAGCTACTCGACTCGAATGCATTCTTGTCGAGTTAATGGCATATCCCTTCCACTAGTCTCACTTACCTGGCCATGTTTGTTGACTCAGTTCTGATCTGAGGTGGTCAATAATCCGAGCTAACCCATGCCACTAGGTTAGTCATAATGGTTATGACTATGTCAAGTCTAGTTTAATGAGACCTAAATCAAATCTTCCTAAGAAAAGATTAAGTCTAAGATCTTCCACCATTGTAGATGTGCGGGCCCTTCTCGAGGTTGATTGTTCTCGGCTGGTTACAGTGGCTCAGTTGCACTGAAAAGATGCAACCATGTCTATTAGGCATTGGATGCTATGGGCTAGAGGATGGATTGGGCTCAATATTTTGGATACAGTGAGAGACTCATTAGGAATCCAATCTTTGAAAATGGTGGGTCTGACTTAACTAAGGAGTGGATCAATATTTCAGACACGATGAGATTCATGAATTAGAGATCAAGATTGGGTGCATCATGATTAGAGAATCATTGAACAAGAGTTGTTCACTCATTGGCTAACCCATCACCAATAACTGTTAGGTGAGGTGATGAGTAAGTCGGTTGGATTGCACCACCCACTAGAAATCAGTAATCGTGGAGATTTTCACATCTCTACAAAGAGAGTGTAGGAATCTAAGAAAATAGTGAGAGCTAATTTATTTAAAAATAAAATCTCTAAACAAATTGGTTAAGTCCTAATTACAATATCTAACTAGAAACTTTGACTCTCTACAGAAAAATGTCTACATCCAATCCACTAGCACGAATCTTGGACACCCATACACTGATCAGACCAAATTATAAGGATTGGATCCAAAACTTCAAAATCATTTTGGGTTTCGAGAAGTTAACTCATGTATTGGACCAGGACCCTCCCACCTTACCAGCTCGTCCATCCGCTGAGCAGAGAGCGTCTCTAGATAAATGGACAGATGAAGATAATAAGATCAGATACTACATGTTGGGCTCGATGTCTGATAAACTTCAGTGCCAACATGAAGATATCAGGACTGCTCGCCAAATATTGGCTCACCTACAGGAGATATTTGGTGAACAAAGTCGCACAGCCAAGTATCAAGTCACCAAACGACTGTTCAAGGCTAAAATGCATGATGGGCAGTTAGTCCAAGATCATTATCTGATGATGATCAAGAATTTGGAAGAGCTTGAGAAGCTCAGAGTGAGGTTAGACTTGGATCTGCAGAATGATATAATTCTGCAATCTTTGACTGATGCGTATGGGCAGTTCATCATGAACTACCATATGCATAAACTTCAAAATTCCTTGGCCGAACTTATGAACATGCTGGTTACCGCTGAGCTTTCCATGAAAGATTCTAAAGACTCAGTGCATACTATGGAATGGACTTCTTCCAAGAGAAAGTCTTTTAGAAAGAAAAAGAAGTCTGTGAAAAAGCAGAAGGTGGAAGGAGGAAAGAAGAAAAAGATAGAGCTAAAGAAGAAGGCCGCTGACAAAGAAAAGTATTTTCATTGCAACAATGACAACCATTGAAAGCGAAACTGCTCTACTTACCGAAACTGCCCTACTTACCTGGCCATCCTAAAGAAGGAGGCAGGTCCTTCTGGAGGTATGCTCGTTATTGAGTCTAACCTTATAGTTTCTTCTGCATCCAGTTGGATGCTTGACTCTGGTTCTAGTGCTCACTTGTGCACTTTCATGCAGGGTCTTAAGGATAGCAGGAGGCTGAGGGATGGTGAGATGATCCTGTGCATCGAAAATGGAGCAAGAGTTGCTACCGTGGCCATGGGAATATACCCTCTTTGACTACCATCTAATGTAGACTTAGTATTAAAAGACTGTTATTATGTGCCCGCAGCAAGCAGAAATTTGATTTCTATTTCTTGCCTTGCATTAGAAGGCTATGTAATTAGTTTTCTTAAGGACCATTGTAATATTTTTTATGAAAGAAATAAAATTGCAAGTGGTTTCCTTATTAATGGTCTTTATCAGTTATATGTTGATGTATCTATTTTTAATTTCGAGCAAAATGTGAATGCCATAAAATCTAAATGAGCTAGGGATAGTCCAAACAATAGGTATCTATGGCACCTAAGATTAGGTCATATAGCAGAAGATAGGGTTAACAAATTGGAGAAAATCGGGCTATTGAGTCCATTGACTTTTGAGTCATATCCAATTTGTGAATCTTATCTTCATGGCAAAATGACTAAGCTCCCTTTTGTAGGACATGGGGAAAGGGCCATGATCTTCTTGCCCTAGTACATACTGATGTGTGCGGCCCATTTGATGTGCCGGCTAGAGGCAACTTTAGTCTACTTCATAACCTTTACCGATGATTTATCTAGGTATGGGTATGTGTATCTTATGAGACACAAGTCTGAAGCTTTTGAAAAGTTCAAAGAATTCAGACATGAAGTAGAAAAGCAAATTGAAAAATCCTATTAAGGTTCTTCGATCAGATCGAGGAGGTGAATACCTTAGTCAAAAATTCCTGGACTATCTAAAAAAAATGGCATAGTCTCTCAATGGACTCCACCTGGAACACCTCAACTCAATGGGGTTTCAGAACGGAGGAACCGGACCTATTAGATGTGGTCCGATCCATGATGAGCTTCACAGACCTCCCTGATTTTCTTTGGGGACACTATTTGTTAACTGCAATATACTTACTAAATAGGGTTCCTTTAAAACCATTCCTACCATACCGTATGAGATGGTAAGAAACCAAGTCTGAGTTATCTCAGAATTTGGGGTTGTCCGGCTCATATCAAAAGACAACAAGCAGACAAGTTAGACTTTAGGTCCTTTAGAGCTCGATTTATAGGATATCCTAAAGAGTCATTAGGATATTATTTCTACATTCCAGAAGATCATAATGTGATTGTGAGTCGACATGCCATCTTTCTTAAAAAATAGTTTATTCAAGATAGCGGCATTGGAAAGCAGATCAAGCTCGATGAGAAAGTCTCACAAGAGCAATGAGCTAAGGACCAAATGGAACCAAATCAGGTTAAGCCAATCTAGTCACTACCTCCTCCACCTCGTAGATCGAAAAGAGTTTTCCATCCCCTTGAGAGGTACTTAGGTACTATTTCAGAGAAGTAGAGAAAATGTTCCTCGTAGGTAATGGGGTTCATGGTGATGATCCCAAAATCTATAACGAGGCGATATTAGATATCGACTCCGAGAAATGGTTAGAGGCAATGAAGTCAGAAATTGACTCGATGCACTCAAACCAAGTCTGGAACCTTGGTAGATCCACCAGAAGGTATAGTACCTATTGGTGTAAATGGATCTACAAGAAAAAATTGGTGCAGATGGGAATGTGGAGACATTCAAGGCTAGATTAGTGGCAAAAGGTTATAGTCAAGCAAAGGACATTGACTATCAGGATACCTTTTCGCCAGTAGCTATGCTAAAATCCATTCGCACATTGCTTGCTGTTGCAGCCTATTTCGATTATGAAATATGGCAAATGGATGTGAAAATGCATTCTTAAATGAATATTTTGAGGAAGATATCTATATGGAACAGCCGCTAGGATTTCACATCCAAGTGATGATGATCATGAGGTTTGCAAGCTGCAAAGGTCCATATATGGACTTCAAGCAAGCATCTCGGAGCTGGAATACTCATTTTAATGATGTGATCAAAATGTTTGGTTTCATCAAAAATAAGGAGGAGCCATGTGTCTTCAAAAGGGTCAGTGGGAGCGCTGTTGTCTTCCTCGTATTGTACGTGGATGACATCCTCCTTATTGGAGAATGAATATCCCATGTTGACCATAGTAAAATATGGTTATCTAAAGAATTCTCCATGAAAGACTTAGGAGAAGCATCCTTTATTCTAGGAATTAAGGTCTATAGAGATAGACCAAATAGGATGCTAGGACTTTCGCAAAAGATGTACATAGAGGAAGTGCTAAAGAGGTTTAGCATGAAAACTCTAAGAGGGGTTTAGTACCCTTTCAGACATGGTATTCATCTTTCCAAGAAGATGTGCCCTAGCACACTTGAAGAAATAGAACGCATGAGCAAGATCCCTTATGCTTCAGCAATAGGGAGCCTCATGTATGCCATGTTATGTACATACCTGATATAGCCCATGCTGTGAGTGTCACAAGCAGAAATATCAATCGAATCTGAACAGATTGGTGGAATTCTGGGTTCTGAGCCTGAGTCTGTTGTGATTTCAAGAAAAATTGAGATTATTTCTCCACAGGTTATGATTGAATTTTGAATATGGGTCATTAAGTGGTTTGGATAAACCTTGAGCAAGCTGGACTTGTTTGGTAAGAGGTGGTAATATGTGCGGCCTGGGACATTCGCTTATATGATGTATTGAACTTAGCACAATAGAGCAAATTCCTGATAATTAGGAAGCTAGTGTATTATTGTGTTAGGAGATTGTTTGACTTAAGATTTAGGAATTGATCTAATTTTCTAGCAATTAAGATCTACTTTATCTAATTTTGTGTATTATGTTATTCTATCTTAGAATTAAGTTTCTGATTTTGATCTCATTAAATTCCTATCCGTTTTTGTTGGAAATTAGACTTTTTCATAAGAAGATAATGAAGCATGGTTAATAGAGTTTTCATTTAGGTTTCAAACAAGGTTAAGCTTTCATCCTCACTTTTTGTCATGAAGCACTCCATAGGATGCATCAATTTCCATCTGCTTATATTGATCTCCTAAAACATTTAAAAGTCTTGTACACTTGCCATTAGATAGATATTGGTGTGGCATTTTCTAAGAAGTCTTAATTCTTTTCCATGATTCGTGAATTTGTTCTCCCTAGAAGCTGGAAATACCTTAAGCTCGCCTCATAGTATTGGTTCGTCCTATGGGATAAAATTTCTTAAGGAATCATTTGCATCTTTGCCCATGTCTGAATTATTTCTTCTAGTGTGCCAAAGCCAGTACTTGTTTTATCTTTTAATGAAAAAACGAGAATAAGGTTGTCTAAGGCATCATCAGAAAAAATTTTGAATTTTTATCATCTAGAGCAGATTTCTAGGAATTCATCCAGTGATGTTTTGTAAGGTCTTCATAGGTGTTCCCCATAAAAAGTCGGAAACATTTGGATTGTGGTCGACTTGATCTCATAGTGGCTAGCTAGGTATCAGGGTAAGTGATTGCAGGTCGATGGGTTTGTAGGTGGAAGGATAAAGTATTCCTTCATTCTGGTCTAGGTGGTTCTTACAATTTCCGACCTTTTGATTATCTGGTTTATATGAATTTATCTTTCAATTTTAGGATTTGGTTTAACTAGTCAGTAAAAAGCGATCTTCTATCTGCATACTAGTGCAACCTATATATGGTTTTCAAGATATATATATATATATTTTATATTATTATTATTATTACTATTATTTTAAAAAAGAGGGAAGAAAAAAGAAGAGGGTTCTAAAGAAAATCCTAAAGAGTCTTAAATTAGAGATGATAGAGCAGAAGAGTTAATTTGTGGTTATATGTTTGATGTTATTTTAGCAATAGTTAGGCAATCAATCCTGACTAAGGGTTGTTCTTAGGTCTAGATAGCTTCCTAACTTACCGAGATCACCTTCGAGCCTCCAAGCTAGAGACAGCCAAATCAACTGGCTAGCCGTAAGTGTAAGATCAGTGGAAGTCCTCCCCGTTTGTTTGCTTAGACACAATTGTGCTTGACTAGGTAAAGCGAACGGAACTAATAAGTAAACCATTCTTTCTTTGGGCCCAGTCATTCCCTGAACCACTTTCTAGACATCAGTCAAAATTGATTATCCCTAACTTAGTCAACTCTTAGGGTTCTTTGTCTATTGAGCTCGATTCTTAAGGGTTTTTGATGTCTAAATTGATTTTAAGAGTTAAAGTGGGATTAATAGCAGGGATGCGGTTTATTGTTTGTGGGCCAAGGAAGGGTGATCAAAATTCTATTCTTAATCTTATTAATAGGTTGTGCCCTATTTTTTTTTTTTTTGGGTTTAATTATGAATTATGCAAAAAAAAATTTCAATCCAAAGAGTTCTATGCGATTTTTTTTTTTTAAAAAAACTTAGGGATTTGCCCATGCAACTAATTGAATTCTGAAAGGCTTATCTGCCTCCAACAATCACAAAAAAAAATAAAAATAAAAAATAAAAATCAAACTAATATGATGGATGCTCTAAATATTAGGATTTTTAATCTTATCGTGATGATTTTTAATTAGATTTAAGTAGATAATTCTTTTAGTTAACTTAAAAATAAAGTAAATTATAAAAATAAGAAAAAGAGATTTAGGGTTTGGAAATGAATCTACCAAATAGGGATGAGAGTTTTGTTCATGTCCTAATCTTCTTTGTTCTTTTTCATCTTTTATTTTTTCTACCAAAATAAATAAGAAAAATTAATTAGTTGGTTAATTAAAAAAATCAAAGAATCAAAAATTTTTAATTTTATGAATTCCCTGAACGGTTTGCTAAAACTTGATAGTGAGCGTGATTTGTCGTTAGACACCATTTTTAATCATTTAATCTGACTACAAATAATAAAAAATTTATAGAGAGTAGTGCAGTCGGGTCGATCCATAGAGAAATAAAAAAATCTGATTCTTATTTTTATTTTTAAAAGAATAGTGTTTAAAAATTAAAGTTAAAAATAATAAATAAAAATAGATTTAAATTATACAAAATAAATCTTTGATACTAAGATCCACCATTTAGATCTTAGCGAACTACTGCAAAATAAATTATAAGAACAATAAATATAAAATTTAAAAGCTAGAATTGAAAAGAATAATAAGTTTTCTATATTAAAATAAAACTTCAAAAAAAACATAAAAAGAAAAGGAAATAAAATGCAAATTATATAAATTACAAAAATTAATAAAAATAGAGAAAAAAATAAAGAGATCGCAAGATCAGTGCAAAATAGAGATGGTGTAGGAAGATGCGCTTTTCTGACTTTGAACCAACCTTTAATTCCTGAGCTCTCACCGACCTTGGCTTTCCTCTCACCAGATCTATTGATTTCTGGAGGGCGTAGGGTCCTTTTTATAGGCTAGGTGAAGGAAAAATTCTTGATTTCCACAGGTCAAATCATTTAAATCTGATTTAGATCAAGAGACTGTTTCAAAAATTTTTTCTTAGATCCAAAACTGACATTTTTCAATCATAATTTTATGATCTTGATAAAAAAAGAAAATTTAAAATTAATTAAATCTAAATTATAGTTTTACCGTTGATATGGGTAATCCTGATTACCCATTGATGATCTTGCGATTGCCTAATGGTTCTAGATCTAGCCATGCAAGCGCCTAGCCTCTACCGATATCCACTCAGACTAATCTGGAGATCTTCCCTTCTCTTTTTTCTCCAAAATTTAGATCTAGATCTTGATTCTAGAGGATCTTCCAAAATCCTTCTAAAGATAGCAGTCGTCTCTTCAATAGTGCTACCATTCTTTTCTTCTGTCAGCCTTTCTTGCCTAAATCGCACTAAGCTGAAGGCCAACTTCCTTTTGGGCATGGAGAGGGAGAGAGAGGATCAAAAGGTGGCATGGAGGAGGAGGGGGCAGCCTTGGGACATGGCTAGGAGAAAGCTTTATAATAAGTTCGATGTAGACAAGGTCTTTATATAGACTCCTGCTCGCCAATGCAGTGCCACGATTCACCCTGGGTAAATCACGTTGCTCTTGTTCAATCAATCTAAATTTGATTGTTTGGATGACATCACCTAATTCAATCAGATGAGAGACCCATAGATTCACTTCCCTTAGTTTGGCGCCTAAGACTTGGTCCAAAGTCTATAGTGAGGGTCACTAGTTTGAATCAATTAAGCAACCTGGAGTCCCTAGTATGGGACTCAAGCATCCCTATCATGGGGATGCCTAGGATGGCGGTACCACTTCCTTTTCTACATTTCTAGAGAGGGGATAAGCCCTTAATCTTGCTCTCCAATAAGTGCAAGACCATGGGCAGATGTCCAAGGATCAAGGTCACATTTACAAAGTCAAAAGGACAAGAATTAACAAATGATGAAAATGGTAGATGTTCTGTCTTAAATTTATACTCATAATTTAGACAACCTTCCTTGACCTGCGACAAGCTCCAGTCAGACCAGATAAAGGTACCTGTGTGTGAGCCAAAACTCATTTTGGCTCAGTTAAAATACTTTAATATAGAAAAAGAGAATGTTAGGCTTCATCGTTTTAGCATATCTTGACCTAATTAAATCTAATTCAAATCAATTGAACTGGGTTAGTCGATTTGATGATATTCCAGATCCAAACCCTTGTTTGTTGACTCAGTTTAGGTTTAGTTCTGTTTTATAATGGGAGTATGTCATGATTCTCCGATCATCGACATCACTCGAAATTCCTTTCGATGGATCAGAACTCTTCTGATTCAAAAACACTAGGAATGAACGAATCATCTAAAGCATTCTAAAATGCTTCCAAAAATTCCACCAATGTGACACTAGCAGTATTATGGTGCAACATCAAAACTAAAATAGAACCTCTGCGTGCAGCTCTATGATGATGATTTAAGATTAACTACTCTATTCTTGAGCCACCCAATCAAGATTTAAGGTATAAGGTGAACTCAGTCAAACCTAATTTTATCATATGGATCTACAATCATTCGATTCAAATCTGATGTGAAACCTATAAAGAACTCTTTCTATAATTTCAACCCAACTGTCATGCCATGGGCTTATGGATTGATTCTCATATTCATCATGAGGCTGCTCCTCATCTAACCCCAAAGAGTAGATAGTTATCTCTTGGTCGCAATCCAATCTAAATAAACATGTATATAGCCAAACATAACCTCAGGATTCCAATTGGCTAGGAGATGAGTCTGGTGTAGTCAAACTTATAACATCCTCAAGGTGAATATCGATGCATCCAGGATCAATGAAGATACACCACTAGCAGCTTCGAGTCAGTCATCGGACGAGAGGTAGCCTTTTATGACTACTCAGAGTGTCATGTCAGTGCCCTCTTCTCTAACGAGTACCTGTTATATTCACTCTCAATTCTCTGGCTTCACCACACTTAGACTCAAGACTCATCTACCTATGAAGATAGCGATATATATACAACCTATCCGGCATCAATCACACATCCTATATGATGATTCCTAAGGGTCAGGAGGCGCTTTTATGAGTTAATAAATTGAAAATTCATTGTCTATATTTTCAGCTTATTAGAAATGGAAAATTATCATTACCATATAACTTCAAGGGATTGATTATCACAGAGGCACTAAATACACATTTGTGATAAAAATAATCATTTTATTAAATTATTATCAAAATTATAGATTTGCCCTAGAAGTGTATTACAAGTTCAGCCAATTTCTAGACTCTAGGGCACACATATCTACAAACTTCCACTTGACCTAAAGCCAATTGGGCTATAAATCTAAGTCCATCTTTCTCAAGGTGGGCTTTTATCTTCTGCTAGCCCAACGACTTTGTAGCGGAACTACCCGCATTATCTGCGGAATCGACATTCTTGACCTCGACGTAACCTTCTCGAGTGTAATCTGCGGGATGAGTTGGTATCGCCGCTCGGATGTGCTTAGATTTTTAGGGAGACCTCGGCTCTTAGCCAAGGCTTATTGGTGTCATTGTTATTGCAAGTACAGAGGAAATGGCATCTGATCTGCATCACTCGATCTCTGTGGGGCAAACTTTCTTGTACCCAAATGCTCCTTTGCAGCTTCTGTCGCAAGTGATGTTATTCTGCTTTCATGGTGAATTCTTGTATCACTTATCTGCTTGGACTTTTCAACTGACAGCTACTACATTGCACAAAATAGACTCCCAAATGTCGACTTCTGATCATCTACATCGGATATAAATCTAGTTCTATATACCCCTGGACTTGGCAGTTCTCATTACAAAGACCAGAACATATTCCTTAGTTTCTTAAGTATTAAGATACATTCACAGAAGCTCCAATGTTCTCCACCT
>QRFJ01005768.1:0-37999 GCA_006176705.1 Cocos nucifera
TAGTCCCACATCTGAAAGTCATATAAAACTCTTTCCTCTTATCACCTATAAAAAGGCTCTTATACTCCTACTTGAGGATCATCCCAGAAATTCTTCTAGAGCCTTGCATAGAGGAAGAAGAAGGGACTACTCCATGAGTCAGTTAGGCTAGCAGTCTCGGGAGAGGAGAAGAAATTTTGTAATGACACAGAGCGGGTTCTATTGTTCTAAACTTTTTGTATTTCTTTTATATGTAATAAAGATTATGCTTTTTATTGAATTATCATGAGTTTTTTTATTTGCTTTCTTATATGATTTCTTTTATGCTCTCTTGTTAGATTAAGTTTAGGAATAACTTTTACTTTCTGGAAACGCGCCGTGATCTATGGGTACAAGGCATGCCGAGGAAAGAAGAGCTGTTTACCTAGTACTTTTCGGAGACACACCATGATCTACAAATATGGGGTGTGCCGAGAAAAGATAGGTATTTTTTTTAAAATTAATCGCATCTATTTAATTTTAAAAAAAAAGAGATACAACTCTGTTAGTACAAAATTAATTCAAAACTCTCGAGCTCTTTATTTTATAATTACATCAATTTTAGGATAGTTTATTTTCTAAATCAAAACAAATCTTCTTTCTTTTATTTTGCAATCTCAACTTAGCCCAAGGTTCCTAAGGATACAATCTCGACTCACCCTATCTACGTAGTGAGTAGAGTTATTTTCGGTGCTATCAACGACTATGCATCACTATAAACTATCGTCGGAGGCCAAAAACCCTATGACAGTAAAACCATCGTTAGAGGCCAAGAAACCTCCAATGGTTAAAATTATCATCGGAGGCCAAAAACCCTCTGATGGTTACACCATCGTCGGAGGCCAAAAATCCTCCATCGACATCCATTTGTTGCCGATGATTAAAACTATTGCCGGGGGCCTATTCCTTGCCAGCGGTTAGAACCGTCGCTGGAGGCAATTTTGCGATGGTTATGCAGGTCGTCATATTAAATTTCTACGGTCGCATCGCCGACGGTCGCACGACGGTCAGTGGCACATCGTCCAGTTAATTTTGATGAATTTTAGCATAGCGAAAGGCCATAATTTCTGTAGTGTCCAGGCAACATAAGAAGTATGCATACGATGTGGTGTGGATGATTATGTGTCAAAGCCATTTGAAGAGGAGCAAATCTGCTCTGCTGTTGCACATTTCTTTGAGTCCGGTACAGTGGATTCAGTATCATAGGAGCTATTGATTGCAGAGTTGAGTCTGGTTTTTTTTGCTAGAGCTCATAATGGTTCAGGTGTTGAATAGTGACAAACAGAGCATGTCACAGGAAGGGCCAGAAAATAGCATTTCATCAGAACTTGTCTGTATTCTATTGGGCTTCCTGATCTGGTAGATCATCTTTTTCAGAATTTCGTTTCATCATTATTTAGACTCCAATCGTAATAGGCAAATGCAAAAACAATAGCTGGTCCCTTGTCCTACATATACAATTGTTGCATCACATAGGCTTATAGTTGGCAAAAGCATAAACAAACAATTAATCGAATCTTAGATAACTTATGTTCTGTAATTCCCAAATTCCATCGCACATATATTTGTAGGCAGAACCTGTAATCCATCCATATGGGCTGGTCTTAAGCAATCCTAATTTAATTAGGCAAAGTCGTTGCATATACCCATATATTTAGATAGATTGAAATGACTCAACCAATTTGGATTTTTAATTGCCATACTTGGTAGTAGCATTGTTGTTTTTGGTTTAAGCACAAGCATGGTGCCTAGACTCCTACAAAATCAGTACCAAATTGGCAGGTATGGAAGGTTGTCACATTGCTAGCCCCTTTTCTTATGAGAGTGCGAGAACTTTGATGGACTTTCAAAGCTTTGATTTTAGAATGGTATGGAAGGAAATTTTAGTTTTAACTTCTTATATTTTGGAATGACTAAGATGTGACCAATGTGACGTCTACCACTTGGCTTTTTTTTTTTTTTTTTTGAAGTTATATAGAGGAAAAAAAGTACCTCTCCCATGTTATTTATTAAATAAGATAGTTGGTCGTGCCGAATAATATTGGCTGTCCCAAGTTCCAACAAAGTATAATATTGAAATAAAATATCACTTTTCCTATACGAGGAAAGTTACAGTGCAGTGCAAGGAAGATTAACTCTTAAGCCCACCACTTTGTAATCTAATGTTATATCACCATCTTCAGGGGATAGAGGAAGTATATATCAATCATCTAAGTAGTTTCTTTTACACATTATCTTGGAGTCAACAACTTGTTATTCTTAGTGTTAGAACAATAGAATAGTCTTCTTCACGATTTTATTGTTAGAATAAGCTTCAAATCTAAATAGCCTTCGATTATACTCCTCCTATAGAAACTGTTGGTGCGGAAACTGGTCGTCGTCGGAGGTAGCCGGAGTGGAGGCCGATGGGGTCGCTGCCGGAGACCTGCAAAACGAAGTCCCGTCCGGAGCCGGTGGGGGGTGGCTCCGGCAGGACCCTCCGACGGTCAAGTCAATTTTTGGCCAACAGGAATGGAGTGCTCGGAATGAGTTCCGGAGCTTAGAGAAGAAGAGGAGAGCTCAGAGAGATTGGAGGTCAGAGAGCTTAGCCTTGGCGTATCTGGAGGGTCCTTTATAGGCGGAGCTTAGTTGATGGCGACAGCCATACCGTCGCATGGAGTTCGGTACGGAGAGGAAGGCGTCGTCAGATGGTCGGTGACGGCCATACTGGCAAGTCGTGGGCCGCATGAAGTTCGGTACGGAGAGGAGGGCGCCGTCAGGGAGTGGCGTTGCCAGAGGTGGTAGCCATGTCGTCTGGTTTCGTCGCCCGTCGCAGACTGATGGCGATAATTCATCTCGTAGGAGAATCCGGCAGGAGGGAAGGCTGGGGGAGTTCGGCTGGCTAAAGGGTCGGCCATCTGTAGAGTTCGACCGAGGGACGATTGTCGAGGAGTTTGACCGCTGAGAGGCCCGAAGAAGCTCGACTGAGACCCGGTTGAAGGACTTCGGTTGCTAATTGGTTCGGCTAAGGCTCGTCCTCTAAGGAGTTCGGCTGTTGGAGGACTTCGTTGAAGCTCGACCGCTTGGAGTCGGTCCGAAGAGTTCGGCGGTGGGGTCCGAAGGAGTTCGACCGTGGGGAGTCCAAGGAGTTCGGCCGTGGGGAGTTCGAAGGAGTTCGGCCACCCAAGAAGTTCGGTCTCGACGCTGGGAGTCCGAAAGAAGCTCGACAGCTAACTAGTTCGGCCTGTTGGAAGAAGCTCGACCGCTGGGAGTTCGATTGAAGTCCATCTGCCGAAGCTCTTCTGCGGCTACTGGTTGCATTAGGCTGGGTATCGAGCTAGACTTCGGCTGGAGCGGGATTTATCCCCAACACTAGCCCCCCCACTCCCGAGTTCGAAAATCGAAGGAAGGGAGTGCAGGAAAGGCGACTGCCGAAGTCTTCCTCTGAGCTCTGTGCTGGTCTGGGTCGAAGCTCGAGGGAGATCCCATCTTCAGCTTGAAGTTGATACAGTTGCTTTATCCAGCCAAGGTCGATGTTGAAGCTCTCCAGCCGAGGTTGACATGATAGCTTTCTCTAGCCGAGGTCGATGTTGAAGCTCTCTGACCAAGGTCGTCACGGGCCTTACGTTTATCCGAGGTTACTCAGGCGCTCTGGCCGAGGTTCTCGCAGACCTTATCCCTAGTCGGAGTTGATGCGAGCGCTCTGGTTGAGGTCGTCGCGGGCTTTACCTCTATCCGAGGTTACTCAGGCGCTCTGGCCGAGGTTGATGCAAGCGCTCGGGGGAGATCTCATCTCCTACTGCCGAAGTTGGCCCGATCCCTCGGGGGAGATCTGATCTCTGGTCGAGGTTGATGGAGATTCTCTTTCCTGTGGACTTCGGAGCTCGGACCTGAACTTTGCTCGCATTAGGACGAGGTTCTCCTCTTAATCCGAACGGGCCATGGGGGCACACAAGGGCCGTTGTCAGGGCCTCTCCCTCCATCTCATCTTTAGTGAACGAGGCCTTCACTCGGGAGAGATCTTATCTCTAGCCGAGGTTGATGCTCGAGTTAGGACGAGATTCTCCTCCTGTTCCTAACCGAGGTTGGCTCGGTCGCTCGGGAGGGATCTTATCTCTAGCCGAGGTTGGCTACGGTCGCTCGGAACAGATCTTATCTCTAGCCGAGGCTGTTGCTCGCGTTAGGACGAGGTTCTCCTTCCATTTCTAACGGGCTGTAGGGGGCACATAAGGGCCGCTGTCAGAGCCTCTCCCCCCATCTCGTTCCTTTAGGAACGAGGCCTTCGCTCGAGAGAGATCTTATCTTAGCCGAGGTTGTCTCGATCGCTCGGGAGAGATCTTATCTCTAGCCGAGATTGTTGCTCGCGTTAGGACGAGGTTCTCCTCCTATTCCTAACCGAGGTTGGCTCGGTCGCTCGGGAGAGATCTTATCTCTAGCCGAGGTTGACTACGGTCGCTCGGAAGAGATCTTATCTCTAGCCGAGGTTGTTGCTCGCGTTAGGACGAGGTTCTCCTTCCATTCCTAACAGGCTGTAGGGGTACATAAGGGCCGCTGTCAGAGCCTCTCCCCCATCTCATCCTTTGCGAACGAGGCCTTCGCTCGGGAGAGATCTTATCTCTAGCCGAGGTTGTCTTGGTCGCTCGGGAGAGATCTTATCTCTAGCCGAGGTTGTTGCTTGCGTTAGGATGAGGTTCTCCTCCTGTTCCTAATCGAGGTTGGCTCGGTCGCTCGAAAGAGATCTTATCTCTAGCCGAGGTTGACTACGGTCGCTCGAAAGAGATCTTGTCTCTAGCCGAGGTTGTTGCTCATGTTAGGATGAGGTTCTCCTCCTGTTCCTAATCGAGGTTGGCTCGGTCGCTCGGGAGAGATCTTATCTCTAGCCGAGGTTGACTACGATCGCTCAGGAGAGATCTTATCTCTAGCCAAGATTGTCTACGGTCGCTCGGGAGAGATCTTATCTCTAGCCGAGATTGTTGCTCGCGTTAGGATGAGGTTCTCCTCCTGTTCCTAATCGAGGTTGGTTCGGTCGCTCGGGAGAGATCTTATCTCTAGCCGAGGTTGACTACGGTCGCTCGAGAGAGATCTTATCTTTAGCCGAGGTTGTCTACGGTTGCGGGCTGTGGGGGCACATAAGGGCCACTGTCAGAGCCTCTCCCCCCATCTCGTCCTTTGTGAACGAGGCCTTCGCTCGGAAGAGATCTTATCTCTAGCCGAGGTTGGTGCTCGCGTTAGGACGAGGTTCTCCTCCTGTTTCCAACAGGCCCACGGCCGCTCGGAAGAGATCTTATCTCTAGCCGAGGTTGACTCGGTCGCTCGGGAGAGATCTTATCTCTAGCCGAGGTTGTTGCTCGCATTAGGACGAGGTTCTCCTCCTGTTCCTAAAGGACTATGGGGGCACATAAGGGCTGCTGTCAGAGCCTCTCCCCCCATCTCGTCCTTTGCGAACGAGGCCTTCGCTCGGGAGAGATCTTATCTCTAGCCGAGGTTGTCTCGGTCGCTTGAGAGAGATCTTATCTCTAGCTGAGGTTGTTGCTCGCGTTAGGACGAGGTTCTCCTCCTGTTCCTAACGCGGCTGACTGCTTCTTTCCTGTCATCGCATAGTTTTTGCATCCAGAAATAATATTATTGAGAGGGGAGAGTTTTACCGAGGGGAAGCCACTCGCAGCACATTTTCGTTTGAGGGTCATCGGGGTGTTGTTCCTCTGAGTTCCCTCGGGCAGCGAGTTTCGTCCAGACGACCTCCTCTATTACATGCTGGCCTCCTTAATTTGGAGCATGCTTCTCTTGACTTTGTCGGTGGATCGCCGATGTAGCTAGCTCCTAGCTCCTCCCCGAGCTGGCATTGATGACGCCGCGAGGTGGCCGACCTTCTTATCTTTTCTAGTTACGGTGGCGCCTTTAGCCGATCTTCTCCTACTTCAGACTGGCGTCGGAGGAATTTATCCCGTCCCTTTTTAGCGAGCTCTTCAATCTCTTCTTAAAGCTGAACGTATTCCTCAGTGTCGTGGCCGTGGTCGCGATGGTAGGGGCTTTACTTGCTTCGATCGCGCACGTTTGGGGAGGCCGTAGTCCTTCAGGTCTTGGCGGCTGGCTCTTAACTTTGCTGAGAATCCGAGTTAGAGGAGCGGGTCATAGTTGCGGAACCTTTCGGGAGGAGGATTTCTTCGCACCCTTCTATCGGGACTTCCTTTGTAGTGAGCTCGAGAAGTTCGGGCTTCGCTTGCGCGGAGCTTCATTCCGCTTTTCTGCGAAACTTTTCGTGGAAGAACTTCATGCTTCTTTGTCCGGACTTTCTTGCTCGCAGGGAGGGGGTCGGCTTTGCTTGCCCGAACTTTATTGCACCTCCCGTGAATTCGTTGTAGCGACGTACTCGAGGGGGAGTTCGGCCTCGATCATCCTGGGGCGGTCTCGAGCGCGGCCGAACTCCATTTGGATGATCTGCTGCGGAGTTCGGCCTCACTTATGCCAAACTTCATTCGTGGGAGAACTTCGTTCCGCCACTGCTTGTGCCGAACTTTACTGTGATGGTGGGCTTTAAGGTGGAGTTCGGCCTTACTTGCGCCGAACTTCATTGATGAGCTTCAAAGGGAGAGTTCGGCCTTGCCGAACTTCATTTCGATGATGACCTGAGGAGTTCGGCCTTCCGCCGAACTTCATTCCGCGGGAGAACTTTCCTCCGCCTTCGTTTGTGCCGAACTTCATTCCGCGGGGGAACTTTGCTCCGCCCTAGTTTATGCCGAACTTCATTCCGCGGGGGAACTTTGCTCCGCCCTGGTTTGTGCCGAACTTCATTCCACGGGGGATTTGCTCCGCGCGTGTTTGTGCCGAACTTCACTCCGATGATGAGCTGAGGAGTTCGGCCTTCCGTCGATCCACGGGAGAACTTTGCTCCGCCCTTGTTTGTGCCGAACTTCATTCCGCGGGGGAACTTTGCTCCGCCCGCCGAACTTTATTTCGTGGGGGAACTTTGCTCCGCCCTTGTTTGTGCCGAACTTCGTCCGCGCTCGCTTGCATCAAACTTTACTCAGATGAGGAGTCTCGAAGGAAAGTTCGGCTTTGCTTCGAGGCGGAGTTCGGCTTTCCTTGCGCTGGGAGGTTGTGGACATTTCCGAAATTCACTCCACCTCCTTGGACGCGGCCGAACTTTATCCCACCTCCTTGCAAAACCTTCTCCCGAGGATGTCCATGCCCCTCTATCGGGCTTCCTCGATGACGGACTCGAGTTGGGGTTCGGCCTCGCTTAAGCCGAACTTCTCTCCACTTTCCCGCGAGGCCTTCCGCGAGAGAAGTTCGACTCTCCATTTCTCTCCTAAGGACGATTGGCATGCCCGAATGCTCTTCCTTAAGGCCGATTCCTCGGGTTTTTCTGGCAAAGTCTCCACCGAAGATTGTCGCACGGCTTGTATCACCTTGGTGGGGCCGCGAACCCATCCAGAACTACTCTGCATCTGTGGTGGCTTCGGGTGGAGCCTGGGCTGCCAGGGCTGCAACGGGAGCCGGTCGCCAAGTCAAAGCTCTCGAGGCACTTTCTCTTCGGGAGAGAAAAGGGAGATCTCCGGAGAGGGAAGAGAAGAGTCGCCGAGCACTCCTTTAAGAACAAGGGAACCTCGAAGGTTCAGGCCCTCCTTCTAGCGCCAATTTATTGGTACGAAAATTGGTCATCGTCGGAGGTAGCCGGAGTGGAGGTCGATGGGGTCGCTGTCGGGAATCTGCAAAATGAAGTTCCATCTGGAGCCGGTGGGGGGTGGCTCCGGCAGGACCCTCCGACGGTCAAGTCAGTTTTCGGCCAACCGGAATGGAGTGCTCGGAAAGAGTTTCGGAGCTTAGAGAAGAAGAGGAGAGCTCAAAGAGATTGGAGGTCAGAGAGCTTAGCCTTGGCGTATCTGGAGGGTCCTTTATAGGCGGAGCTTAGTTGATGGCGATAGCCATACCGTCGCATGGAGTTCGGTACGGAGAGGAAGGCATCGTCAGGTGGTCGGTGACGGCCATACTGGCAAGTCGTGGGCCGCATGGAGTTCGGTACGGAGAGGAGGGCGCCGTCAGGGAGTGGCGTTGCCAGAGATGGTAGCCATGTCGTCTGGTTTCATCGCCCGTCGCAGACTGATGGCGACAATTCATCTCGTAGGAGAATCCGGCAGGAGGGAAGGCTGGGGGAGTTCGGCTGGCTAAAAGGTCGGCCATCTGTAGAGTTCGGTCGAGGGACGATTGCCGAGGAGTTCGACCGCTGAGAGGCCCGAAGAAGCTCGGCTGAGGCCCGGTTGAAGGACTTCGGTTGCTAATTGGTTCGACTAAGGCTCGTCCTCTGAGGAGTTCGGCCGCTGGAGGATTTCGTTGAAGCTCGGCCGCTTGGAGTCGGTCCGAAGAGTTCGGCGGTGGGGTCCGAAGGGTTTCGACCGTGGGGAGTCCAAGGAGTTCGGCCGTGGGGAGTCCGAAGGAGTTCGGCCGCCCAAGAAGTTCGATCTCGACACTGGGAGTCCGGAAGAAGCTCAGCAGCTAACTAGTTCGGCCTGTTGGAAGAAGCTCGGCCGCTGGGAGTTCGGCTGAAGCCCGTCTGCCGAAGCTCTTCTGCGGCTACTGGTTGCATTAGGCTGGGTATCGAGCTAAACTTCGGCTGGAGCGGGATTTATCCCCAATAGAAACCATGAATAAGAGAGCATCGATTTGTAGTGTTGTGAAAAGTTGAGATAGCAACATCTATACATGTGGAAACTATGATCCATGATTGAGATATGCCCATTTTATTTTCAAGAAGAAGACATTATGGTTAGTTGGTAGATGGAACTAGCCGCTATAGGGGCACTAGGAATCAATTAAACCCACGTTATGTGTTGCTTTTCTTGTCAAATCTAACGTACTACCTAATTTTGATAGCTTCTTGCATCTAAATGGATAGGAACCTCATGGTAAAAAAAAAAAAAAACAAATGGTAACAACCTAATCTGATAACATTGGTGGACTAAGCTATCTGATGACTAACCTATCATGGCTTGACAATATCTACCATATTGTACACAAGGCAGTCTATGATAATTCTAAAATTCAGGAGACCCAAGCCAACCTGATCTGTGAGGACTGATGTATTTTAGGAGCATTTCTTTTTCCTTTCTTCTCTGGTAGGCAATAGAGAAATTACATAATTTTGGATTAGCAATCCGGATTGGACTACATTGAGAGATTCCATTGATTTGCAAGAAGTCCACTGATGGTTTTGCCTGCTGCAGGACACGAGAGATCTGAAAAAAAAAGTAATTCAGTGACCCATATGTTGAACAAGAAAGATTGGAAGTCATTATATGCAAAACAAAAATTTTTTATTTTTTTATTTTTATTTTATATATAATTATTTTTTTATTTTATAGCAACGTACGTTTGATTATACTTTTTTATTTTTGATTTTTTATTTTTTTTTTTAAATTTTTTTTTTGATTTTTGCTATTAAGTAAAAGTAAAAAAGCAAAAAACATGTTGAAGTAATTATATGCAAAGAAAAAAGTAAAAATTTTTTATTTTATATATAAAATAATTATTTTAATTTTAATTTTTTATTTTTTATGGTGTTACTAAATGTTGTTTTTTGCTTTTTTATTTTTTAAAAATCAAAAAATAAAAAAAAATATTTTTTTTAATCATATTTTTTGCATTTTGCTTTTGCTTAATAGCAAAAATTAAAAAAATATTTTTTAAAAAATTAAAAATAAAAAATAAAAAAATATAATCAAATGTATCCTCATCCGATCAATCCTAAGTTCTATAGTAGATATCAATTATCGTACAATTTTACCTTTTCTCAAAATCTTCCAGCAGTTTCTTCAACTATAATGCAATTGTACTCTTATGAGGTGCATTTTTTATGCGGACGACATGAACGGCACTAACCGAACTGATTCGCATATCCCTTCATTTGAATTGATTAGGCATCTCTACCATGTTCAACTTGCTCACATTCATGGTATCCTAGGTTTAATTTTTCACCCGGTAAATTAAATTTAATCTCTATTAGCTCACCGTCAACAGCGCCAAACGGATGGATGGACGATCGCTTTCAGCTTGTACAGAGTGTTGACGGTAGCATCCTTGTGACCACCCTCGAGCCATGATTTCTGAACAAAAGTTTCAACTTTAAGATTTAAAAATATATCCAACGTCAACATTAACGACAGGGGATTTTAAATTGTGGCAATTATTAGCATAACTAATGAATACTTCAATGATGGTCATGGTCAATTGTTAGACTAATTACAACTTAATAAAGTTGCAATGATTCACTTAATGAGGGGTCCAACAGTGATCAAGTTAACGCACAGGCTCAATGATATGCGGAAAAAGATGGGGTATTGAACTAATTAAAATAGTCCCATGATTAGGAAAGACAACGAGAGAGTGCCACTCCTTGGTGATTGTGACGCAGCGTTAGGACGTAAGGTAAAGGACCAACGTAGTAAAGACACTAATTGGATTTTAAGTTCACAGTATAGGGGATTGAACACTAGCTTCCAGCCATTTTTTTTCCTATTTGCCATACATCATAAAAGCTTTGGGCATGCCATGGCTTCTTTTCGCCTTCTCATCAAGGGGACAAGAGAGAGGTTGTGATGATTGCAGCAATGCATGAGGGGACTGGCATCTTTAGGCGAGCAAGAGGCCAGCAGGCTTGTCATTGTCCAGTGTGCTCAGCAACCACGGCATTTGCTTTAAGGGCAGTACCCCCCACCACTTTTTATGCTCGTACCCATGCCTTTCCATTAGTCCATGTGGGAGAAATGTAGTGAGGGCAAAGCAAGTATACGTTCATTTCAGCCCTTAAAAGAGTTCGTCGTTTTTTATGGACTCGAACCAAAAGCATGCTTCAGAATTGGGAATCTTTTGCTGGAATTATTTTCTGATAGGATTTCAATAAATTAAATGTTAATGGTGAATTTATGGGTCCTTTGTCTTTAATTAATTATTTGGAAACTGAATAAGAAATTTTATGTAATGCTAAGATTGCTCCATCGTGATTCGAAGGTCACGGCTTCAAAATACAAAAGTGGCCTCTCCTGCATGCAGGAGTGACCTCATAATGATGAGAGTCTCGTGTAATCTATTTAGGAAAATACTCGATTCAACGAACCATCTACAGCAAGATTAACGGCATCTGGTTTCTTTTGTTTCCTTTCAACCAAAATATTCTGATAAAATATAAAAATTCCACAAGCAATTTCAGGAATCTGTTCCGGTTCTTGGAGCACCTACATAGACTCGTACGCAACTAGACATGAAAATCTGCTAATAGTTGACACCATCTTGATGGGAAGATGCCTGGATACATAATCCAATCTTCTAGAAAGGTGATAACTTAAACTTAAATTTCTCAACCTCCAGACTGATGATTCTTTTCACCCCTTATTTTTGTTTGAGAAAATCCAAAACTGGTGATTCCTTGTAAGATAACTCAAGCCAGGGATTGATCATCTCAACCTTTACCAGCCATAATGAATAACCATGAACTACTTGAGCATTGATATCAATGTTAGCATTAACCCCGACTCTAAATGCAAACAAACCCCCAAATGCCAAAGCCAATCTAAGATATATGAAACAAGGTTAACCATTAAGCTCGGAGACGTCTTCCAGAAATTTTTGTATGAGCATTTGGGCTTAATTAAAGAGATCTTGCATTGGTGTTTATCCATACTTGAACATCAAATTCCCAGGTTCCAATTGGCAATCTACAGATATGATTCACCAAAACAGAAGTTTCATTACTAGATGATAAAAACTAAAAATCACCTGATTCCTTTATACTTCCTTGCTTTGAGTTTCAAATTTCAGGAGTTCATGGATTTCAATGTTGGTGCAACCTCAATAGAAAAAATTTCCAAACTGTAACGTATGCGCTTAACGACCATCAAGTATTAGCTTGTGGCTATTGTCTAGCTTCATCCCATAGGCCAACTAGCCATTCAAATATCAAAACATTCATCATCGAGATCATTAAAACAGGAGTGCATTTCAAAAATTTCCAGGGGACTCACCATCAGGTGGTCCAACCAGGAATATCAGTCATTTAAACATTTACAATGAATCCCAGTCCTTGATTATCTTGGCAATAATCAAGTTTCGACAGAGTTTACAAGGCACCACATATCTAAGCTGAACAGAGGAGCTTTAGCATCATCAGTTAATGGATGAGGATGCTGCGAAAAAGTTAAATACGCACGACTGCCTGAGTTAAAATGTGATCACTAGCAGACACGTGAGAAATATTTAAAGCCACATACAATGTTAGATTTGTTGTCAAATCAGAAAGTCAATTGCTTCGATGATACTTTGCCTATCAAAGATCACAAGTCCTGAGACTCAGAGATGGATGACATGCCAAACAAGAGTAGCTCTGAAAGCGAACTTTTTTGTCTGGTGATGACCCATAGCTGAGGCCAAGACCGGTCGGTGGGAAGCTGTCAATTTATCGAACTCATTGCGAGTACGTCCAATTGAAATCTGGCAACCCACTTATGTAAACACCTCAAGAACATAATGAAATATGCCATGGCCAAAAGCCAGATAATAATTTCAGTCCAACAAGATATTTCGTTAAAACTAATGTAGACGATTACACATGTTCAAAATTTATAATAAGACGCATCTGGGAAAGATGTTCGTGCATTAGAGATACTATTTGGTGAATTAGGTGTTACCAGAGCTTCTTGTAACCCTTCATGCAAAAAGTGAAGGTCCTGGGTTACAACCTTGGCCCCCATGTATTTGGACCATGGGGGTTCGGGGTCGGGGCACCTTCCCTTTCTCTCAAATAACTTACTGTTTGAGCTTCTTATCGTTCCTACTCCTTTTCTGCAATTCTCTTTTCTCGACAGAATACTGCTTTTTTATCAACAAATTATGCATTGATGTTTTCACTGCTGCTGCAGTTGCTGCTAATGTTACCTCTTCCTCTGCAACATCTAAACTTCCCTGCAACTTTTCAAGAAGTTTCTCACCACCTGGTATTTCACCGTCTCCCATAATGATTGCATTATGAACACAAGAATCTGAAGGGTCTTTCTGGAAACCAGACACGACCCTGACACGGGACAACAACTTGGTAGTACCCAAAGTAGGAATATTTGATACGCCCATTACCATCCACAAGTGTTTTGGTAAATCACTCAATCCTAAGCTTGTGGGAACAAAACTTTCTTCCATGGTAACAACCTGAAAGAAATAAAAGAACCATAATTATGAGACTGAAGGCATCAGTGCTTGGAGTTGGAAGAACAAAATGGAATCTATGTTGTCAATCTTCAAAAGCCACAGTGATGGTTAGTTGCTTGGCAACAGCCAGACGGTTAACTATTATGACCTAAAACGTATTATTCAGGAAATGAATAACCCTTTCCAGTCACAAAGAAAAAGTGATGAACCATGGTGTAATTTGATAAAAAGGAGCAAATAACAGTGTCGTGAAATGTGATGGGCCTTAATAGTAAACAAATATAAATAACTACATCGAGTCCAACTGTTTTATTGATTCAAAAACACTTCTATTAGTTCTTCTTTCATTTTTAGTTCTTACCTTGGCAATGGAAGGAGTTCTGGCTGAGAAGTCACAATTCAGAAGGATTATCCCATGCAAGCTGCATTTGTCAAATATGCATCCACTCTGGTAAACATTGAGCATGCTGACGTTGAAATTTAAGCAACATTTCAAAAAGAATATATGGTAAACTTGCCTTTGAATGGCTACAGCAATTAACGAACCATCACAAGAGGCACATACATCAATGACTGCTGAACCTCCTTCCATTTCTGTGCCATTAGAGTTGACTAATCCTGCCTTCAAATGGCAAAACAAACAGTTCAGAAAAAGAAGATACGAAGGATCGTAAAAACAAAAAGGCCTCAATAGTTATATGCAACCAATGTACGCCTAATGTCACAAAATGTAACAGGCTGACGAACACAGATGCAATGACAAGCATGCAGATGCATATTCCAATGAATCAAAGGTCATATACAGAAAATGGTATCCATTATTATCCATAACCATTATAATCAAGCCTTGTCATGAACTGCTATATATCATTTTTCTTTACTAATAATTTTTGCTAAGAGCTACCACTCCTATGTTTCTTTTTCCATTTTTTCTTTTTTTGGGGGGAGGGGTCCAAGAAATTTAGATTTCTTAAATCTTAATTTTTTGTTCTTCCAATGAATTTTCCTTTATTCTGTTTCATGTCCTCATCTCTCTCTTAAAAGCCAAGAAGTAGATTTCTTCTGGTTCCCACAAAGTTATATGTTCAGCCAAGCAGTAAAAAAATTGGTTTTTGGGAAAATCCCAATAAAGAGTTCCCTCAATGTCAGTTGGAAGGGTGGTAAGCACTTAAGTGTCAAAAATGGTCGAAACATATGGTGCAAAACCAAAAGACAAAAGCTCTGGCATGATGGATTCTAATCATAGATATCAAGAAACTCATTTCTTGGTCAACATAGGGTTTCACACTGGACAGCTTCGCATGGAAACTCATTGGGAAACAAACTCGACTTATGCTGGTCAGCCCAACATTTTGTGCCGCACTGCAACGGAGAGAGAGAGAGAGAGAGAGAGAGAGTATTGCAATCTCTAGCATTGTTTAGTACCACCATCGCCTGCATTTTTTTTTCCAAATGCAAACCTGTAGAATGGGGATGAGGGTATATGCCAATAAAGGAATTCAATAAATAAGTGAAAAGAAAAGAAAGGGGAAAGCTTTGTTAAAGGAAATTGCACCCAGCTGATACAACAACTCTAGTTTTCCTGGGTATGGCAACCTGTTCGGTGGCACTGAACAGGCAAGCCATAGAGACTGTGATTAGCTCTGTAAATTTTCTATTATGATTTCTGTGCATGCTAGTACTTGGATCTTATGGAAGGCTTGATAGTGACACCCCTTCTCTCCCATGGCATATTTAAATTTCTGTTTTATGAAAGAGACGAGGACAATAATTAATAAAAGAATGATTGCTTAATGATTAGTTTATCCAACATTTTCCTTTGATTTCTTGTTATTTTGTCATTTATCAGTTTATAATTCTCTGCATATACTATGTTACTAATTTCCTGTTTGTTGCAATGGAACTTTGTTTGAGCACCATTTCCACTACCTGCGTTCATATTGCTTCTCATATCATTTTCCCCTCATAACAGCTAAAAGACCATGCTCATTAAATGAAAAAGGAGCCAAGAGAATTAAATACAATTATAGATCTACATTAGCAACCATATGCAGAGAAGGTAAAATGTGGGAAGATGCTGAGAAGAAAGAAAAATTGGATACACCTACACCCACGAGACCGGCTACCATCCTAATCAGGAAAGCTCAATCAGAACCAGATGCAAGAAACTCGAGATTAGGGAGACACATCGATATGAGTAGTGAGACAACAATCAGCTTTCTTCTAGGGAATGGCAGCTGAAGACGAATTTATAGAGCTTTACACTATCATGCTAGATGGAAGAAGATGGCCAAAGGGAAAGCACAATAGCCAAATTGATGGAGAAATAATAAAAGACATAATCTGGATGAATATCATTCAAGAAACACAAAGATCAGAGGAATGCACAAGCAAATGGACGCACAAAGATGACTCCTGGCAGATCTATATCAGCAAAAACAAGCCTACAGAATTCTGCTGCTTGGTGGCATGAAAGATTATTGATTCAATAAAGCAAAATTAAAACGACCATATGAAAATAAAACTATAATATGATGGAAGATCCAGGGAGCATGCCAACATTGGAATTAAGTTGCAACCACACCCAAGCAATATGACAAGAAACTTCTACTGATGGAGTCAGTTTTCGAATACTTCTATTTGGCAAATGATCATGTTGCCAACTCAACCACCCAAGACCAACTTGCAAAAACTGAAGCCTATGAACCATTCACTGAAGGTAGAATAATAAATAAAAGGAGGGGTGATGTTACAACAACTAGCAGTTAGGATGGATAAGACAGCAAAAAAGGATGAGTATACCAGAAAGGATCATGGGTACATGAATGTCTACAACATAATAATCCACCATCCCATTACCAAGAGCACATAGACGGTAAATCCCATAATTCCTAGTGTTTGTTGAGGGTTTAGTTTAGGCAAGAAAAGGTTTTGGCCACCAACATATAATTAGGTGTGGCAATGTTGACCCAAACCTGTTTCCCCTACTTGATCTGCCAATAGGTCAGGTCACGTCTAGGTCAAGACCCTTAATCTATCATGGAGGGGGCTATACATGTAGTATTTACATATATACATACTAATCTGTATGCATGTGTATATATTTGTGTATGTATATAGGTAATACATACGTATGTATACAGGAACCATGCTCGTCTCAAGAGGAGAGGGTATCTCCTCCTCTTTAGTCTAAAATCAATAATGGAGAATCCAAATCAAAGATCCACACCATTGATCATGATTTACACCATTAAAAATATATATAAGCAAAAATTACATATTTTGATGGTCTTCAATCATGTATCATATAGATACAAAAATAAACAGCTTCCATTGTACTAGTATTCCAAACTACAAAACCATTTAAATTAAGAACAAACCTTATTAGTCATGAACTACACGTTATATATATATATATATATAAAATAAATTTTAATACTTAGCAAAACATGGGCTCAATCATTTTATCCATCAATGCATAGGTGAAATTCCACATCATGATTTTTGGTTTCTAGCATTTTTAGTTGCATAGATCATGAACAATAGTGTGGATCTTCAATTTGGATGTCCTATTTTTTATTTGGAGTCAAGGGGACTAGATAACCCGTCCTCTCAAGAGGAGCAAAGTCCCTGTCTATATATGTAAATACATATAAATGAGTTGTACCACATATTTTGTATCAACTCCTTGAAAATGGAATTAACAATTCAAAACCAAATATATGTTAGATATATGTGCCCTAGAAGCCAGAATTAGCTGACACTTGTAATACACTTCTAGGGGCAAAATTGTAATTTTGACTAATATGAATAAAATGGGTTATTTTCTATCACATATGTGTATTTAGTGTCTGTGATACATCCTTTGAGTTAATGGTAATGATAATTCATATTTTCAAGAGTTGAAAATTTAAGACATGAATAATCATTATTAACTCATAAATTGCTTCCGACCATAGGATCATCATGAGGATGGTGATTGATCCGGAAGGTTGGTGTACAATCGCTTCTCTTTAGTAGACGAGTCTTGAGTCTACGGTGTGGAGACACCGGAGCGAGAGTACAGATACTTGTTAGAGAACGAGGGCACTGAGCATGACCACCTCGAGTAGTCATTAGGGAGTCTACCTTCTCGTCAATGACTGACTCGATGCTGCAGTAGTGTGTCTGGTTCTTTGACCTGAGGTGCATCGGCAGTTCACCTTGAGGGTGTTATAGTTTGACTACACCATTACTCGGTCTCCTAGCCATATGGAATTCCTGAGGTGTATGTTGGCTATAGCATGTTCATTGTAGGAACTGGATGGCATCAAGATGGAATCTATCTACCTCGGTGGTAGAGGAGCAGCCCTATGATGATCATGAGAATCAAGTCCTGAAATCCATGGCCATGGTAGAGTGAAATAATAGAAAGAGTTTCTATTTAGATTTTCACATCGGACTCGAATCGAATGATTACATCATATGACAGAGACTAGGGTTTGACGAGTTTACCTTAACCCTAATCTGATCGGGGCTCAAGATAGAAGAACTTAATCACACAGGTAGCTGCACCAAGAGGTTCGCATTCAGCTCTGATGGGTTGCCACCATATACTGCTAGGTGTCACTGGTGGATTTTGGGAGCAATTAGAATGATTTAGATGATCGATCATTCTAGCTGTTCGAATCAGAAGAGTTCTGATCCATCGAAAGGAGTTTCGATGATGTCGATGATAGAGATCATGACATATCCCATTACCATACAGAACTGAACCTAACTGGGTCACACAAACAAGGGTTTGAATCTGGTGATCATCAATTGAACTGATCCAGTTCAATTGATCTGAATGAGATTCAATTAGGTTCAAGAAAATCGTGCTAGCACTCGATTGAACCTAACGTTCTTCTTTTACTATCATAAATAAGTTGTCCTGTCTGAGCCAAAGGAGTTTGTGCTCAATCAGAGGCCTTCATATGGTCTGACTGGAGGTTGTCCAAGTCAGAAAAGGTTGTCTTATTTGTAAGACATTACCTGCCATTTTTGGTCACCTACCATTTCTTGTTCTTTGACTTTGGTCAAAAGTCTACCTTTGATTGGTCAAACATTGACCATTGACACTTTGACTTTTGACCACATGTCATGCACCTATTGGAGAGCTGGTGGGGGCCTGTCCCCCTGCCAGAACCTGGCAAGGAGGAGGGCGCACGCCACCCTAGGCGTGTACCCAAGCTGGAGGCGCCTAGGAGTCCTTGTTGGACAAGGACTCCATCTCCTTTTTGGATTCCAATTAGAGTTCTTCTAAGAACCAACTTTGACTGGTCTTAGGCACCCTCTAAGGAGGAATCCAGGGGACTCTATTCCCACCAATCAGATTTAGATCTGATTTCACAAAAGGTTGTGATTGGTTGGGAAGAAGAGAAGTTGGATCACAGTCAATCTATAAATAAGACCCTATGCCCAACTCAAATTACATGAGATGATTGAGAATTAGAATTCCCCATGCCCAAGGCATTTTCTCCTCTCCTCCTTCATGCCAAAGCTTCTTCTCCCTCTCCTTTCCACGTCCAAAATAGTTTTGGAGCTTGGTTGGTGCGATCCAGATCAAAGAAAGGAGATCAAAAGCAAGAAGGCTGCACTACTGCAAAGGACGACTGCTGATCTTCAAAAGGAGTTTTGAAGATCCTCCAGATCAGATCCAGATCTAATTTTTAGGAGATGTGATAGAGAAGAAGAGGATCTCCAGATCCAGTCTGAGTGGATACCGGTAGAGGCCAGGCGCTTGCGTGGCTAGATTCAGAACCTTCCGCTGCATACAGGATCATCAATGGATAATTGGATTACCCAAATCAGGTAAATTAAATTTTATTTAATTTATCCTTATTTTATTTTATTTATTAAAATAATAAGAATCCAGATCTAAAACATCTCAGATCTGATACAGATCAAAGAAAAAAAATTTTGAAATATATCTCTTGATCTGATCAGATCTGAACGAACCTGAACCGAAAAATCAGGATTTTTCCTTCAACTGGTATCAGAGCCATGGTTCTAAAAATATTTAGATCTAATTTTAAATTTATTTTAATCAAAAAATAAATGATTTTAGATATCACATGAGATGTGATCAGATCTGAAATCAGAAAAAATTAAAATTAAATAATTTAGATCTAAGATTAGAAGATATGCATGACTAGTTCTAGAATAGAATAGTTCTATAGAATAGTCTTGCATGTTTTTGATTTAATCTGATTAAATCATATTTTAGATCTATTTATTTACTATTTTTTGATATTATAATGGTTATAATAATATCTAAAAAATAGCAAATAAAAATTATTTAATTTTAAATATCATATGAGATATGATTGATGCATGTCTAGACTAGTTGTAGAATAGTTCTACATAATTGTCTAGATTAGAATTTATTTTGATTAGATCAATTTAAATCTAATTTTTTAGATTATTATGAGATAATTTAGATCTGAAAATATGCATGATTCGATACATGAGATGTATGCAAAATATGCCATGATTAGATCTGATTTATATATGAGATATATGATATAGATCTAAAACTGTTTTGTAGTATTGAATGTTCCTGATTAAGGCGTTCCTCTTGGCCGTCCGATCATAAGAACGAAGAAGGATTTAAAGGCCCTCTCTTCCCATTCGATGGGGTGTTCTTATGATGTGTAGGGGTGCTGCGTGTTCGTCCTTAATCAGAAATCCAAAACTTACTTTCTGCAAAACCCTAGATCCTGAAACCCTAGGATTTATTGTGCATATTTTGTTTATGAACCCTACTTAATTAAAAATTAAGATTATGAAATATTAATTAGGTCTAAAATTGAGAATTTCAGATCTAAGACATATTCATAATACTGGGTTCGGGCTTGGGTAGCTCAATTAGGTCTAAGCGGTTGATCAAACCGAATCAAGAGTTGGTTAGATGGGATCAACAATGCTTAAATTGACCAGCCTAATAGGATTAAGTCTGGGTCAAGATCGAGTCACGATCAAGCAAGACCTAATTAGGCTCAGAGGTTAGAGTCTGGATTGTAGGCTAACCCAATTGGTTCTGGCTCAATAATTTGGTGTCTAAGGTAAGTTTGGCACATACGACCGACTGATTTTTAATTGGAAGCTACTCGACCTGAATGCGTTCTTGTACGAGTTAATGGCATATTCCTTCCACCGATCTCACTTACCTGGCCATATCTGTTGACACAGTTCTGATCTGAGGTGGTCAATAATCCGAGCTAACCCATGCCACTAGGTTAGTCATAATTGTTATGACTAAGCCAAGTCTAGTTTAATGAGACCTGAATCAATTCTCCCTAAGAAAAGATTAAGTCTGAGGTCTTCCACCATTGTAGATGTGCGGGCCCTTCCCGGGGTTGATTGTTCTCGGCTGGATACAGTGGCTCAGTTGCACCAGGAAGATGCAACCATGTCTATTAGGCATTGGATGCTATGGGCTGGAGGATGAGTTGGGCTCAATATTCTAGGATACGGTGAGAGACTCAATTAGGAACCCAGTCTATGCAAATGGTGGGTCTGACTTAACTAAGGAGTGGATCAATATTCTGGATACGGTGAGATTCATGAATTAGAGACCAAGTTTGGGTGCACCATGATTAGAGAATCATTGAACAAGAGTTGTTCACTCATTGGCTAACCCATCACCAATAACTGTTAGGTGAGGTGATGAGTCAGTTGGTGAGACCGCACCACCCACTAGAAATCATTAATCGTGGAGATTTTTGCATCTCTACAGAGGGAGTGTAGGGATCC
This sequence comes from Cocos nucifera, assembly GCA_006176705.1. NCBI lineage: Eukaryota > Viridiplantae > Streptophyta > Magnoliopsida > Arecales > Arecaceae > Cocos > Cocos nucifera. Next base: position 20,965 of record QRFJ01005768.1, read on the forward strand.
GAGAAAATAGTGGGAGCTAATTTGTTTAAAAATAAAATCCCTAAATAAATTGGTCAAGTCAAAATTACAGTATCTAACTAGAATCTTTGACTCTCTACAGGAAAATGTCTGCGTCCAACCCATTGGCACGTATCCTGGACACACATAGACTGACTGGACCCAATTATAAAGATTGGCTCAGGAACTACAAAATAGTTTTGGGTTTCGAGAAGTTAACCCATGTACTTGGACCAGGACCCTCCCACCTTACCAGCCCGTCCATCTATTGAACAGAGAGCATCTCTGGAGAAAATGGATAGACGAAGATAATAAGGCCAGATATTACATGTTGGGCTCGATGTCTGATGAGCTCCAGCGCCAACATGAGGATATCGGGACTGCTCGCCAAATGTTGGCTCACCTGCAGGAGATGTTTGGTGAACAGAGTCGCGCAGCCAAATATCAAGTCACGAAATGACTTTTTAAGGCTAAGATGCGTGATGGGCAGTCAGTCCAAGATCACTGTCTGACAATGATCAAGGACATGGAAGAGCTTGAGAAGCTCGGTGTGAAGTTAGACTTGGACCTGCAGAACGATATTATTCTGCAATCCTTGACTGATGCATATGGGCAATTCATCATGAATTACCACATGCATAAACTTCAAAATTCCTTGGCCGAATTAATGAATATGCTGGTTACCGCTGAGCTTTCTATGAAAGGTTCTAAAGGCTCAGTTCTTGCTATGGAACGGACTTCTTCCAAAAGAAAGTCTTATGGAAAGAAAAAGAAGTCTGTGAAAAAGCAAAAGGTGGAAGGATCAAAGAAGAAGAAGGCAGAGCCGAAGAAGAAGGCCGATGTCAAAGGAAAGTGTTTCCATTGCAACAGCGACGGCCATTGGAAGCGGAACTGCCCTACTTACCTGGCCACCCTGAAGAACAAGAAGGAAGGTCCTTCTGGAGGTATGCTCGTTATTGAGTCTAACCTTACGATTTCTTCTGCATCCAGTTGGGTGCTTGACTCTGGTTCTAGTGCTCATCTGTGCACTTCCATGCAGGGTCTTGAGGATAGCAGGAGGCTGAGGGATGGAGACATGATCCTACGTGTCGGTAATGGAGCAAGAGTTGCTGCAGTAGCCGTGGGAACATACCCTCTTCGATTACCATCTGGTTTAGACTTAGTTTTGAAAGACTGTTATTTTGTGCCTGCAGCTAGCAGGAATTTGATTTCTGTTTCATGCTTAGCACAAGAAGGTTATGTGATCACCTTCTTTAAGGACCATTGTAACATTCTTTATGAAAGAAATAAAATTGCAAATGGTTTCCTTATTAATGGTCTTTATCAGCTACATATTGATGTACCTGTTCTAACTATCGAGCAAAACGTGAATGCCAAACGACCTAGGGATAGTCCAAATGATAGATATCTATGGCACCTTGAGATTAGGTCATATAGCAGAAGATAGGATCAACAAATTGGAGAAAAATGGGCTATTGAGTCCGTTGACTTTCGAGTCATATCCAACTTGTGAATCTTGTCTTCAAGGCAAAATGACTAAACTCCCTTTTGTTGGACATGGGGAGAGGGCCACAGATCTCCTTGCCCTAGTACATACTGATGTGTGCGGCCCATTTGATGTGCCGGCTAGAGGCAATTTTGTCTACTTCATTACCTTTACCGATGATCTGTCTAGGTATGGGTATGTGTATCTTATGAGACACAAGTCTGAAGCTTTTGAAAAGTTCAAAGAATTCAGACATGAAGTAGAAAAACAAACTGAAAAACCCATTAAGGTTCTTCGATCAGATCGAGGAGGTGAATACCTTAGCCGAGAATTCCTAGACTATCTAAAGAAAAATGGCATAGTCTCTCAATGGACTCCACCAGGAACACCTCAACTCAACGGGGTTTCAGAATGGAGAAATCGGACTCTATTGGATATGGTTCGATCCATGATGAGCTTCACAGACCTCCCTGATTTCCTTTGGGGACACTCATTGTTAACTTCAATTTATCTACTGAATAGGGTTCCCTCTAAAACCGTTCCTACCACACCGTATGAGATATGGCACGGTAAGAAACCAAGTCTGAGTCATCTCAGAATTTGGGGTTGTCCAGGCTCATGTCAAAAGACAACAAGCGGACAAGTTAGAGTTTAGGTCCTTTAGAGCTCGATTCATAGGATATCCTAAAGAGTCATTAGGATACTATTTCTACATTCCAGAAGACCACAATGTGATTGTGAGTCGACATGCCATCTTTCTTGAAAAATAGTTTATTCAAGACAGCGGCATTGGAAAATAGATCAAGCTTGATGAGAAAGTCTCACAAGTGGAACGAGCTAAGGACCAATTGGAACCAAATCAGGTTGAGCCAATAAGAACACTACCTCCTCCACCTCGTAGATCGGAAAGAGTTTTCCGTCCCCCTGAGAGATACTTAGGTATTATTTCAGAGGAAGTAGAGAAAATGTTCCTCGTAGGTAATGGTGCTCATGGTGATGATCCCAAAACCTACAACGAGGCGATATCAGATATCGACTCCGAGAAATGGCTAGAGGCAATGCAGTCAGAAATTGACTCGATGCACTCAAACCAAGTCTGGACCTTGGTAGATCCACCAGAAGGTATAGTACCTATTGGGTGTAAATGGATCTTCAAGAGAAAGATTGGTGCAGATGGGAATGTGGAGACATTCAAGGCTAGACTAGTGGCAAAAGGTTATAGTCAACGCGAAGGCATTGACTATCAGGATACCTTTTCCCCAGTGGCTATGCTAAAATCCATCCGCACATTGCTTGCCGTTGCAGCCTATTTCGATTATGAAATATGGCAAATGGACGTGAAAACGGCATTCCTAAATGGATATCTTGAGGAAGATATCTATATGGAACAGCCGCTAGGTTTCACATCCAGTGATACTGATCACAAGGTTTGCAAGCTGCAAAGGTCCATATATGGACTTAAGCAAGCATCTCGGAGCTGGAACACTCGTTTCAATGATGTGATCAAAAAGTTTGGTTTCATCAAAAATGAAGAGGAACCATGTGTTTTCAAAAAGGTCAGTGGGAGCGCTGTTGTCTTCCTCGTATTGTACGTGGATGACATCCTCCTTATTGGGAATGATATTCCCATGTTGACGACAGTCAAAATGTGGTTGTCCAAGGAATTCTCCATGAAAGACCTAGGTGAAGCATCCTTTATTCTAGGAATTAAGGTCTATAGGGATAGACCGAATAGGATGCTAGGACTTTCACAGAAGATGTACATAGAGGAAGTACTAAAGAGGTTTAGTATGGAAAACTCTAAGAGGGGATTAATACCCTTCAGACATGGTATTCATCTTTCCAAGAAGATGTGCCCTAGCACACCTGAGGAAATAGAACGCATGAGCAAGATCCCTTATGCTTCTGCAATAGGGAGCCTCATGTATGCCATGCTATGTACACGACCTGATATAGCCCATGCTGTGAGTGTCACAAGCAGATATCAGTCAAATCCAGGTGAAGAACACTGGACTTCTGTGAAATGTATCCTTAAGTACTTGAGAAGAACTAAGGATATGAATGTTGGTCTTTGGTAATGGAGAACTCCAAGTCCAGGGATACACAGACTCGGATTTCATGTCCGATATAGATGATCGAAAGTCGACATCTGGGAGTCTGTTTGTGTGCAATGGTGGTGCTGTCAGCTGGAAAGAGTTCCAAGCAAATATATCGCTGCATCGGAAGATATCCACCTCATCCACGATTACCTCGAGAAAGGGTTATCGTCGAGGTCAAGAGAGTCGAACTCCACAGATAATGTGGCAGACCCACTTACAAAGCCGTTGGGCCAGCAGAAGTTCGAAGCCCACCTTGAGAAGATGGGACTTAGACTTGTAGCCAATTGGCTTTAGGACAAGTGGGAGATTGTTAGATATATGTGCCCTAGAAGCCAGAATTGGCTGACACTTGTAATACACTTCTAGGGGCAAAATTATAATTTTGACTAAAATCAATAAAATGGGTTATTTTCTATCACATATGTGTATTTAGTGTCTGTGATACATCCTTTGAGTTAATGGTAATGATAATTCATATTTTCAAGAGTTGAAAATTTAAGACATGAATAATCATTATTAACTCATAAATTGCTCCCGACCATAGGATCATCACGAGGATGGTGATTGATCCGAAAGGTTGGTGTACAATCGCTTCTCTTTAGTAGATGAGTCTTGAGTCTACGGTGTGGAGACACCGGAGCGAGAGTACAGGTACTCGTTAGAGAACGAGGGCACTGAGCGTGACCACCTCGAGTAGTCATTAGGGAGTCTACCTTCTCGTCAATGACTGACTCGATGCTGCAGTAGTGTGTCTGGTTCTTTGACCTGAGGTGCATCGGCAGTTCACCTTGAGGGTGTTATAGTTTGACTACACCATTACTCGGTCTCCTAGCCATATGGAACCCTGAGGTGTATGTTGGCTATAGCATGTTCATTGTAGGAACTGGATGGCATCAAGATGGAATCTATCTACCTCGGTGGTAGAGGAGCAGCCCTATGATAATCATGAGAATCAAGTCCAGAAGCCCATGGCCATGGCAGAGTGAAATAATAGAAAGAGTTTCTATTTAGATTTTCACATTGGACTCGAATCGAATGATTACATCATATGACAGAGACTAGGGTTTGACGAGTTTACCTTAACCCTAATCTGATCGGGGCTCAAGATAGAAGAACTTAATCACACAGGTAGCTGCACCAAGAGGTTCGCATTCAGCTCTGATGGGTTGCCACCATATACTGCTAGGTGTCACTGGTGGATTTTGGGAGCAATTAGAATGATTTAGATGATCGATCATTCTAGCTGTTCGAATCAGAAGAGTTCTGATCCATCGAAAGGAGTTTCGATGATGTCGATGATAGAGATCATGACATATCCCATTACCATACAGAACTGAACCTAACTGGGTCACACAAACAAGGGTTTGAATCTGGTGATCATCAATTGAACTGATCTAGTTCAATTGATCTGAATGAGATTCAATTAGGTTCAAGAAAATCGTGCTAGCACTCGATTGAACCTAACGTTCTTCTTTTACTATCATAAATAAGTTGTCCTGTCTGAGCCAAAGGAGTTTGTGCTCAATCAGAGGCCTTCATATGGTCTGACTGGAGGTTGTCCAAGTCAGAAAAGGTTGTCTTATTTTGTAAGACATTACCTGCCATTTTTGGTCACCTGCCATTTCTTGTTCTTTGACTTTGGTCAAAAGTCTACCTTTGACTGGTCAAACATTGACCATTGACACTTTGACTTTTGACCACATGTCATGCACCTATTGGAGAGCTGGTGGGGGCCTGTCCCCCTGCCAGAACCTGGCAAGGAGGAGGGCGCACGCCACCCTAGGCGTGTGCCCAAGTTGGAGGCGCCTAGGAGTCCTTGTTGGACAAGGACTCCATCTCCTTTTTGGATTCCAATTAGAGTTCTTCTAAGAACCAACTTTGACTGGTCTTAGGCACCCTCTAAGGAGGAATCCAGGGGACTCTATTCCCACCAATCAGATTTAGATCTGATTTCACAAAGGGTTGTGATTGGTTGGGAAGAAGAGGAGTTGGATCACAGTTAGTCTATAAATAAGACCCTGTGCCCAACTCAGATTACATGAGATGATTGAGAATCAGAATTCCCCATGCCCAAGGCTGCCTCTCCCCTCCTCCTCCATGCCATGCCAAACTTCTTCTCCCTCTCCTCTCCACGTCCAAAAGGAGTTTTGGACTTTGGTTGGTGCGATCCAGATCAAAGAAAGGCGATCAAAAGCAAGAAGGCTGCGCTGCTGCAAAGGACGACTGCTGATCTTCAAAAGGAGTTTTGAAGATCCTCCAGATCAGATCCAGATCTAATTTTTGGAGATGTGATAGAGAAGAAGAGGATCTCCAGATCCAGCCTGAGTGGATACCGGTAGAGGCCAGGCGCTTGCGTGGCTAGATCCAGAACCTTCCGCTGCATACAGGATCATCAACAGGGTAATAGGATTACCCAAATCAGGTAAATTAAATTTGATTTAATTTATCCTTATTTTATTTTATTTATTAAAATAATAAGAATCAGATCTAAAACATCCCAGATCTGATACAGATCAAAGAGAAAAAATTTTGAAATATATCTCTTGATCTGATCAGATCTGAACGAACCTGGACCGAGAAAATCAGGATTTCCCTTCAGGTATCAGCCAGGCTAAATTAGATCTGATTTTAATTTATTTTAATTAAAAAATAATTTTAGACACATAGATGTGATCAGATCTAAAATTAAAAATTAAAATTAAATAATTTGGATCTAAGAAAGATGCATGACTAGTTCTAGAATAGAATATTCTATGAATAGTCTTGCATGTTTTATTTAATTGATTAAATCATATTTTAGATCTATTTATTTACTATTTTTTGATATTATAATGATTATAATAACATCTAAAAAATAGCAAAATAAAAATTATTTAATTTTAAATATCATATGAGATATGATAGATGCATGTTTAGACTAGTTGTAGAATAGTTCTACATAATTATCTAGATTAGAATTTATTTTGATTAGATCAATTTAAATCTTAATTTTTTAGATTATTATGAGATAATTTAGATCTAAAAATATGCATGATATCGATACATGAAGATGTATGCAAAATATGCCATGAAAGTTAGATTAATCTTATATATGAGATATATGATGTAGATCTAAAACTAATTTTGTAGTATTTCATATGTTCCTGAATTAAGGCATTCCTCTTGGCCGTCCGATCATAAGAACGAAAGAAGGATTTAAAGGCCCTCTCCTTTCCATTCGATGGGAGTGTTCTTATGATGTGTAGGGGTGCTTGCACATTCGTCCTTAATCAGAAATCCAAAACTTACTTTCTGCAAAATCCTAGATCCTGAAACCCTAGGATTTATTGTGCATATTTTGTTTATGAACCCTAAACTTAATTAAGAATTAAGATTATTGAAATATCAATTAGGTCTAAAATTGAGAAATTTCAGATCTAAGACATATTCATAATACTGGGTTCGGGCTTGGGTAGCTCAATTAGGTCTAAGCGGTTGATCAAACCGAATCAAGAGTTGGTTAGATGGGATCAACAATGCTTAAATTGACCAGCCTAATAGGATTAAGTCTGGGTCAAGATCGAGTCACGATCAAGCAAGACCTAATTAGGCTCAGAGGTTAGAGTCTGGATTGTAGGCTAACCCAAATTGGTTCTGGCTCAACAATTTGGTGTCTAAGGTAAGTTTGGCACATACGATCGACTGATTTTTAATTGGAAGCTACTCGATCTGAATGCATTCTTGTACGAGTTAATGGCATATTCCTTCCACCGATCTCACTTACCTGGCCATATCTGTTGACACAGTTCTGATCTGAGGTGGTCAATAATCCGAGCTAACCCATGCCACTAGGTTAGTCATAATTGTTATGACTAAGCCAAGTCTAGTTTAATGAGACCTGAATCAATTCTCCCTAAGAAAAGATTAAGTCTGAGGTCTTCCACCATTGTAGATGTGCGGGCCCTTTCCGAGGTTGATTATTCTCGGCTGGATATAGTGGCTCAGTTGCACCGAGAAGATGCAACCATGTCTATTAGGCATTGGATGCTATGGACTGGAGGATGAGTTGGGCTCAATATTCCGGATACGGTGAGAGACTCAATTAGGAACCCAGTCTATGCAAATGGTGGGTCTGACTTAACTAAGGAGTGGATCAATATTCCGGATACGGTGAGATTCATGAATTAGAGACCAAGTTTGGGTGCACCATGATTAGAGAATCATTGAACAAGAGTTGTTCACTCATTGGCTAACCCATCACCAATAACTGTTAGGTGAGGTGATGAGTCAGTTGGTGAGACCGCACCACCCACTAGAAATCATTAATCGTGGAGATTTTCGCATCTCTACAGAGGGAGTGTAGGGATCCAAGAAAATAGTGGGAGCTAATTTGTTTAAAAATAAAATCCTTAAATAAATTGGTCAAGTCAAAATTATAGTATCTAACTAGAATCTTTGACTCTCTATAGAAAAATGTCTGCGTCCAACCCATTGGCACGTATCCTGGACACACATAGACTGACTGGACCCAATTATAAAGATTGGCTCAGAAACTACAAAATAATTTTGGATTTTGAGAAGTTAACCCATGTACTGGATCAGGACCCTCCCATCTTACCAGCCTGTCCATCTATTGAATAGAGAGCATCTCTGGAGAAATGGATAGACGAAGACAATAAGGCCAGATATTACATGTTGGGCTCGATGTCTGATGAGCTCCAGTGCCAACATGAGGATATCGGGACTGCTCGCCAAATGTTGGCTCACCTGTAGGAGATGTTTGGTGAACAGAGTCGTGCAGCCAAATATCAAGTCATGAAATAACTTTTTAAGGCTAAGATGCATGATGGGCAGTCAGTCCAAGATCACTGTCTGACAATGATCAAAGGACATGGAAGAGCTTGAGAAGCTCGGTGTGAAGTTAGACTTGGACCTGCAGAACGATATTATTCTGCAATCCTTGACTGATGCATATGGGCAATTCATCATGAATTACCACATGCATAAACTTCAAAATTCCTTGGCCGAATTAATGAATATGCTGGTTACCGCTGAGCTTTCTATGAAAGGTTCTAAAGGCTCAGTTCTTGCTATGGAATGGACTTCTTCCAAAAGAAAGTCTTATGAAAAGAAAAAGAAGTCTGTGAAAAACAAAAGGTTTTTAGAGGAACCCTATTCAATAGATAGATTGAAGTTAAAATGATGTCCCCAAAGGAAATCAAGGAGGTCTGTGAAGCTCATCATGGATCGAACCATATCCAATAGAGTCCGATTTCTCCAGTTCTGAACACCCGTTTGAGTTGAGGTGATTCCTTGGTGGAGTCCATTGAGAGACTATGCAATTTTCTTAAGAGTAGTCTAGGAATTTCTCGGCTAAGGTATTCACCTCCTCGATCTCGATCGAAGAACCTCTAATGGGTTTTCTATTTTTTTTTCTACTTCATGTCCTGAATTCTTTGAACTTTTCAAAGGCTTTCAGACTTGTGTCTCATAAGATACACATACTCCATAACTAGATCAAGATCATCGGTAAAGGTAATGAAGTAGACAAAATTGCCTCTAGCCGGCACATCAATGGGCCGCACACATCAGTAATGTACTTAGGGCAAGGAGATCTGTGGCCCTCTGCCCATGTCCAACAAAAGGGAGTTTAGTCATTTTGCCTTGAAGACAAAGATTCACAAGTTGGATATGACTATGAAAGTCAACGAACTCAATAGCCCATTTTTTCCAATTTAGTTAAGATCCTATCTTCTGCTATATGACCTAATCTCATGCCATAGATATCTATCTTTTGGACTATCCTAGGTCGTTTGGCATTTCACGTTTTGCTCGATAGTTAAAATAGGTACATCAATATGAAGCTGATAAAGACATTAAAAGGAAAACCATTTGCAATTTTATTTCTTTCAATAAAGAATTTACAATGGTCCTTAAAGAAGGTGATCACATAACCTTCTTGTGCTAAAGCATGAAACAGAAATCAAAATTTCTCGCTGCTGTAGGCAGGCAATAATAACAGTCTTTCAAAACTAAGTCTAAAACCCAATGGTAAATCGGCAAGAGGTATGTTCCCACGGCTACTGCAGCAACTCTTGCTCCATTACCGACTAGATCGCTATGACTAGGTAGCGAACCTAGTCACATCGACCTGGACGCTGAGATCACTCAGAGTTCTGCATAAAGAAGTGCATCAAGATGAGCCTAGAACCAGGTCACGCACCACCTGCGATGAAACGACTTAAAGGTTAGCTCAATAGCGATATAGACTCGAGGAACCTTCGCTATTTAGCTTGAGTGGGCTTGGCCAAGCTCGTCTATAATCCATCTTTTTCTGACATTCCGATCGGATATGAAAACTTTCCTTTACATCGGCCTCTTCTTCGTTCTGCCTTCTTCTTCTTTGATCCTTCACCTTTTGACTTTTTCAACAGACTTCTTTTCTTTTTCATAAGACTTTCTTTGAAGAAGTCCAGTTCCATAGCAAGACTGAGCTTTTAAACCTTTCATAGAAAGCTCAGCGGTAGACCAGCATATTCATCAACTCGGCAAGAAATTCTTAGTTTATGCATGTGGTATTCATGATGAATTGCCCATATGCATCAATCAAGGATTGCAGAATAATATCGTTCTGCAAAGGTCCAAGTCCAACTTCACCGAGCTTCTCAAGCTCTTCCATGTCTTGATCATTGTCAGACAGTGATCTTGGACTGACTGCCCATCAGCATCTTAGCCTTAAAAATCGTTTGTGACTTGATATTTGGCTGACCGATCCTGTTATACCCAAACATCTCCTACAGGGTTAGCAACATTTGGCGAGCAGTCCCGATATCTCATGTTGGCACTGGAGCTCATCAGACATCGAGCCCAACATGTAGTATATCTGGCCTTATTGTCTTCGTCAATTCCATTTTCTCCAGAGACTGCTCTCTGTTTCAATGAGATGGACGAGCTTGGTAAGGATGGGAGGGTCCCTGGTCCAAAACATGTGGTTTAACTTCTCAAACCAAAATTATTTTGTAGTTCATGAGCCAATCTTTATAATTGGGTCCAGTCAGTCTACTGTGTGTCTAGGATACGTGCCAGTGGGTTGGACGCAGATATTTTTCTTAAGAGTCAAAGATTCTAGTTAAGATACTTAATTTTGAACTTGACCAATTTGTTTAGAGGATTTTAATTTTTAAAAAATTAGCTCCACTATTTCTCGGATCCCTACACTCCCTCTTGTAGTAGATGCAGAAAATCTCCGATTGATGATTTCTAGTGGGATGGTGCGGTCTCACCAACTGACTCATCACCTCACCTAACAGTTATTGGTGATGGGTTAGCCAATGAGTGAACACAACTCTTGTTCAATGATTCTCTAATCATGGTGCACCCAAACTTGGTCTCTAATTCATGAATCTCACGTATTCGAATATTGATCCACCTCCTTAGTTAAGTCAGATCCAACCATTTGCATAGACTGGGTTCCTAATTGGTCTCTCACATATTGGAATATTGAGCCCAACTCATCCTCCAGCCATAGCATCCAATGCCTAATAGACATGGTTGCATCTTCCCGATGCAACTGAGCCACTGTATCCAGCCGAGAATAATCAACCTCCGGGAAAGGGCCTCGCACGTCTACAATGGTGGAAGACCTCAGACTTAATCTTTTCTTAGGGAGAAATTGATTCAGAGTCTCATTGAAACTAGACTTGGCTAGTCATAACAATTATGACTAACCTAGTGGCATGGGTAGCTCGGATTATTGACCACCTCAGATCCAGAACTGTGTCAACAGATATGGGCCAGGTAAGTGAGATGGTGAGGATAGACGATTGCAAGAGACTCATCGAGGAATAGCATGTATAGCGATAGGTCGAGTAGCTTCCAATTAAAACAGTCGATCTATGTGCCAAACCTTACCTTAGACACCAAATTGTTGAGTCCAGAACCAATTGGGTTATGCCTACAATCCAGACTCTAACCTCTGAGCCTAATTAGGTCTTGCTTGATCGTGACTCGATCTTGACCCAGACTTAATCCTATTAGGCTGGTCAATTTAAGCATTGTTTGATTCCCATCTAACCAACTCTTGAATTCGGTTTGATCAACCACTTAGACCTAATTGAGCTATACCCAAGCCCGAACCCTAGTATTATGAATATGTCTTAGATCTGAAATTCTCAATTTTAGACCCTAATTGGATATTCATATAATCTTAATTCTTAATTAAGTTAGGGTTCATAAACAAAAATATGACACAATAAATTCCTAGGTTTCAAGATCTAGAGTTTTGCAGAAAGTAAGTTGTTGATTTCTGATTAACGAACAAGCGAGCACCCTACACATCATAAAACATCCCCATCGAATGGGAAGAGAGGGCCTTAAACCTTCTTTCGTTCTTATGATCCGGACGGCCAAGAGGACGCCTTAATCAGGAACATTCAATACTACAAAACACAGTTAAGATCTATAATCATATATCTCATATATAAGTAGATCTAATCATGGCATATTTTGCATACATCTCATGTATCGAATCATGCATGTTTTCAGATCTAAATTATCCATAATAATCTGAAAAATTAATTTAAATTGATCTAATCAAATAAATTCTAATCTAGATAATTATATAGAACTATTCTAACATATAGTCTAGACATGCATCCTATCATATCTCATAATGATATTTTAAAATTAAATAATTTTTATTTGCTAATTCTCAGATATTAATTATCAACACTTATAATATCAGAAAATAGTAAATAAAAGATCTAAAATATGATTTAATCAGATTAATCAAAAGACATCAAAACTATTCTATAGAACTATTCTATTTTAGAACTATCACATGCATATCTTCTGTTCTTAGATCCAAAATAATTTAATTTTAATTTTCTTATTTCAGATCTGATCACATCTCATGTGATTATGAAATCTACTTTATTTTCTTAATTAAAATAAAATTAAAATAGATCTAAATATTTAGAACCATGGCTCTGATACCAGTTGAAAGGGAAATCCTGATTTCCTCGGTCCAGGTTCGTTCAGATCTGATTCAGATCAAGAGATATATTTCAAAAAATTTTTCCTGATCTGTATCGATCTTAGAATGTTTTAGATCTGAATTCTTATTATTTTAAATAAATAAATAAACAAGAATAAATTAAATCAAATTTAATTTACCTGATTTGGGTAATCCTATTACCCATGTGATGATCCTATTGCAGGCGAAAGAGTTCTGATCTAGCCACGCAAGCAGCCTGGCCTCTCCGGTATCTCCACTCAGGTCTGGATCTGGAGATCCTCTTCTTCTCTAATCACATCCAAAAAATTAGATCTGGATCTGATCTGGAGGATCTTCAAAACTCCTTTTGAAGATCGCAGTCGTGCCTTGTGCAGCAGCGCCAGCTTCTTGCTTTTGATGCTCCTTTCCTTTGATCTGAATCGCACCAACAATCCAAAACACCTTTTGGACTGGAGAAGAAGAGGAGAAGATATGCATAGTGGAAGGAGGGGGAAGAGAAGCCTTGGGCGATGGAATTCTAATAGCATCTGGAATGTAAAGGAGTTGGGCGATGAGGGTCTTATTTAATAGACTTGTGTGATCCAACTCTCTCTTTCCTCTAACTAATCACAACCCTTTGTGAAAATCACAGATCTAAATCTGATTGGTGGGAATAGAGCCCCCTGGATTCCTTTAGAGGGCGCCTAAGACCAGTCAAACTGGATTCTTATAGAACTCTGGAATCCAAAAGGAGGATGGAGTCCTTGTCCAACAAGGACTCCTAGGGCCTCACTACTTGGTCACGCCATGTGCGTGCGCCTCCTCCTTGCAGATTCTGTATGGGGGACAGGCCCCCACCAGCTCTCCAATAGGTGGCTGAATGTGTCAAAAGTCAAAGGTGAATGGTCAATGTTTGACCATCAAAGGTAGACTTTTGACCGAAAGTCAAAGAACAAGAAAATGACAGGTGACCAAAATGGCAGGTAATGTCTTTAGCAAGTAAGACAATCTATTCTGACTTGGACACCTCCAGTCAGACCATATGAAGGCCTCTGATTGAGCACAAACTCTCTTTTTTGGCTCAGCAGGAAACTTATTTATGATAGTAAAAAAAGAACGTTAGGTTCAATCGAGTGCTAGCACGATTTCTTTGAACCTAATTGAAATCTCATTCAGATCAATTGAACTAGGATCAGTTCAATTGATGATCACCAAGATTCAAACCCTTGCTTTGTGTGACCAGTTTGGTTCAGGTTCATATGGTAATGGGATATGTCCATGATTCTATCATAGACATCATCGAAACTCCTTTCATGGATAAGAACTCTTCTGATTCGAACAGCTAGAATGATCGATCATCTAAATCATTCTAAATTGCTCCCAAAATCCACCCAGTGACACCTAGCAGTATATTGGTGGCAACCCAATCAGAGCTGTAATTGCGAACCTCTTGGTGCAGCTAACTGTGTGATTAATTCTCTATCTTGAGCCCCGATCAGATTAGGGTTAAGGTGAAACTCGTCAAACCCTAGTCTCCTGTCATATGATGTAATCATTCGAGTTCGAGTCATGTGAAAATCTAAATAGAAACTTCTTCTATTATTTCACTCTCCATGGCAATGGGCTTTTAGGACTTGATTCTCATGATCATCATAGGGCTAGCTCCTCTACACCGGGTAGATAGATCATCTTGATGCAACATCCAGTTCCTACAATGAACATGCACTAATGCCAACATACACCTCAGGTTCCATATGGCTAGAGACGAGTAATGGTGTAGTCAACTATAACACCCTCAAGGTGACTGCCGATGCATCCTCAGGATCAAAGACCAGACACACTACTGCAGCATCGAGTCTGTCATTGACGAGAAGGTAGACTCCCTAATGACTACTCGAGGTGGTCAGCTCAGTGCCCTCGTTCTCTAACGAGTACTGATACTCTCGCTCCGAGTTGTCCTCACACCGATAGACTCAAGACTCATCTACTAAAGAGAAGCGATCTGTACACCAACCTTCCGGATCAATGCACCATCTCGTGATGATCCTAATGGATCGGGAGCTTTTATGAGTTAATAAAATGATTATTCATGTCTAAATTTTCAACTCTTGAAAATATGAATTATCATTACCAATTAACTCAAAGGATGTATCACAGACACTAAATACACATGTTGATAGAAAATAACCATTTATTATATTAGTCAAAATTACAAATTTTGCCCCTAGAAGTGTATTACAAGTGTCAGCCAATTCTGGCTTCTAGGGCACATATATCTAAACATTTTCAGCTGAAGAAATCTAGCAGCTGTTCTAAGTCCCATCTTCCTCAAGATGTTCTTTAGGAATGCCGTTTTCACGTCCATTTTGCCATATTTCATAATCGAAATAAAGGCTGCAACGGCAAGCAATGTGGGATGGAATTTTACATAAGCACTAGAAAAAAGAGTATCCTGATAGTCCATGCTTCACGTTGACTATACACCTTTTACCACTAAGTCTAGCCTTGAAAATGTATCTACATTCCCATCTGCACCGAATCTTTCTCTTGAAGATCATTTACACCATAGGTACTAATAACCTTCTGGTGAAATCTACCAGGTCCAGACTATGGTTTAAGATGCATCGGGTGCAATTTCTAACGCATTGCCTCCTAGCCATTTCCAGTTCGATTATCTGATATCAGCCTCGTTGTAGTTTTGGGATCAATCACTATGAGCACATTAACCTCGAGGAACATTTTCTCTATCTTTCTCTGAAATAAACCTAAGTATCTCTTAGGAGGACGGAAAACTCTTTCGATACTTATGAGTGGAGGAGGTAGTTGTTCTTATTGGCTCAACCTGAATTTGGTTCCAATTGGTCTTAGCTTCGTTCCACTTTGTGAGACTTTCTCCATCAAGCTTGATCCTGTTTTCCAATGCGGCTGTCTTGAATAAACTGAATTTTCAAAAAAAAATTGGTATGTCCGACTCACAAATCACATTGTGATCTTCTGGAATTAGAAATAGTATCCTTAATGACTCTTTAAGGAATCCTATGAATCGAGCTCTAAAGGATCTAAACTCTAACTTATTCCGCTTGTTGTCTTTTGACATGAGCTGGACAACCCAAATTCTGAGATGACTCAGTACTTGTTTCTTACCGTGGCCATTATCTCATACAAGTGTGGGTAGAAACGGTTTTTAGAGGGAAACCGCTACTGCAGGTAGAAATAAATCGGAAGTTAACAATGAGTATCCCCCAAAGGAAAACCAGGGAATTGGTCTGTAAAGCTCATCATGGATGCGAAACCATATCCAAATAGAGTCTGATTATCTCCATTCTGAAACCCCGTTGAGTTGAGGTATTCCCCTGTGGAGTCCATTTGAGAGACGCTATGCATTTTCCTTTAGATAGTCTACTTGGATTTTACGGCTAAGTATATCACCTCCTCGATCCGATCGAAGAATCTTAATGGGTTTTTTCAGTTTGTTTTTCTACTCTTCATGTCCTGAATTCTTTGAAACTTATAAAGCTTCAAAACTTTGTCTCATAAGATACACATACCTCATACCTAGACAGATCATCGTAAAGGAATAATGAAGTAGACAAAAATTTACCTCTAGGCCGGCAACATTAAATGGACCTCACACAATCAGTATGTATTAGGGCACAAGGAAGATCTGTGGCCCTCGTCTCCCATGTCCACAAAGGGGTTTAGTCATTTTGCCTTGAAGATAAGATTCACAAGTTGGATATGAACTCGACAAAGTCAACGGACTCATAAGCCCCATTTTTTTTTTCCAATTTCGTTGATCCTATCTTCTGCTATACATGAACCTAATCTCCAAGTGCATATATATCTTATCATTTGGACTATCCTAGGTTCGTTTGGCATTCACGTTTTGCTCTGATTAGTTAGAACAGGTACAATCAATATGTAAGCTGATAAAGACATTAATAAGAAAAACATTTGCAATTTTATTTCTTTCATAAAAAATGTTACAAATGGTTCCCTTAAAGAAGGTGATCACAAATAACCTTACTTGTGCTAAGCATGAAAAAACAATCAAAATTCCCGCTAGCTGCAGGCACAAAATAAACAGTCTTTCAAAAACTTAAGTCTAAATCAGATGGTAATCGAAGAGGATTATGTTTCCACAACTTACTGAGTAATTCTTGGCTCCATTACCGACACGTAGGATCATGTCTCCATCCCTCAGCTTCCTCTATCCTCAAGAACCCCTACATGGAAAGTGCATAGATGAGCACTAGAACCAAGTCAAGCTCCAACTGGATTGCAGAAGAAATCGTAAGGTTAGACTCAATAACGAGCATACCTGCCAGAAGGACCTTCCTTCTTGTTGTTCTTCAGGGGTGGCCAGGTAAGTAGGGCAGTTCCGCTCAATGGCCATCGCTGTTGTAGTGGAAACGCTTTCCTTTGACATCGGCCTCTTCTTCGGTTCCTGCCTTCTTCTTCCTTGATCTTTTTCCACGG
>QRFJ01005769.1:0-34862 GCA_006176705.1 Cocos nucifera
CTGAAGGGAAATCCTGATTTCCCGGTCCAGGTTCGTCCAGATCTGATTAGATCAAGAGATATATTTCAAAAATTTTCTCTTGATCCTTAATCAGATCTTGATATGTTTCAGATCTGATTCTTATTATTTTAATAAATAAAATAAAATAAGATAAATTAAATCAAATTTAATTTACCTGATTTGGGTAATCCTATTACCCTGTAGATGATCCTGATTGCAGCGGAAGGTTCTGGATCTTAGCCACGCAAGCGCCTGGCCTCTACCGGTATCCACTCGGGTTGGATCTGGAGAACCTCTTCTTCTCTATCACACCTCCAAAAATCAGATCTGGATCTGATCTGGAGGATCTTCAAAACTCTTTTGAAGATCTGCAGTCGTCCTTTTGCAGCAGCGCAGCCTTCTTGCTTTTGATCGCCTTTCCTTGATCTGAATCGCACCAAACTAAGTCCAAAACACTTTTGGACGTGGAGAGCAAGGGGAGAAGAGAGTATGGCGTGGAGAAGGAGGGGAGAGGCAGCCTTGGACGTGGGAAATCTCTTTCAATAAGACTTTGACTTAGGATTAGGGTTGGGCGCAGGGTCTTATTTATAGACCTAAGCTTGTGATCCAACTCCTTCTTCCTCTCAACCAATCACAACCCTTTGTGAAATCAGATCTAAATCTGATTGGTTGAAAAAGAGACCCCTGGATTCCTCCTTAGAGGGCGCCTAAGACCAGTCAAACTGGATTCTTAGTAGAACTCTGATTGGAATCCTAAAGGGAGGTGGAGTCCTTGTCCAACAAGGACTCCTAGGCGCCTCCTACTTGGGCTCACGCCACCCTTGGCGTGCGCCCTTCTCCTTGCCAGGTTCTGGCAGGGGGACAAGCCCCCACCAGCTCTCCAATAGGTGCATGACATGTGGTCAAAAGTCAAAGGGTGAATGGTCAACGTTTGACCAGTCAAAGGTAGACTTTTGACCAAAGTCAAAGAACAAGAAATGGCAGGTGACCAAAAATGGCAGGTAATGTCTTACAAATAAGACAACCTATTCTGACTTGGACAACCTCCAGTCAGACCATATGAAGGCCTCTGATTGAGCACAAACTCCTTTGGCTCAGTCAGGACAACTTATTTATGATAGTAAAAGAAGAACGTTAGGTTCAATCGAGTGCTAGCACGATTTCCTTGAACCTAATTGAATCTCATTCAGATCAATTGAACTAGATCAGTTCAATTGATGATCACCAGATTCAAACCCTTGTTTGTGTGACCCAGTTAGGTTCAGTTCTGTATGGTAATGGGATATGTCATGATCTCTATCATAGACATCATCGAAACTCCTTTCGATGGATCAGAACTCTTCTGATTCGAACAGCTAGAATGATCGATCATCTAAATCATTCTAATTGCTCCCAAAATCCACCAGTGACACCTAGCAGTATATGGTGGCAACCCATCAGAGCTGAATGCGAACCTCTTGGTGCAGCTACCTGTGTGATTCAAGTTCTTCTATCTTGAGCCCCGATCAGATTAGGGTTAAGGTGAACTCGTCAAACCCTAGTCTCTGTCATATGATGTAATCATTCGATTCGAGTCCAATGTGAAAATCTAAATAGAAACTCTTTCTATTATTTCACTCTACCATGGCCATGGATTTCTGGACTTGATTCTCATGATCATCATAGGGCTACTCCTCTACCACCGAGGTAGATAGATCCCATCTTGATGCAATCCAGTTCCTACAATGAACATGTCACAGCCAACATACACCTCAGGGTTCCATATGGCTAGGAGACCGAGTAATGGTGTAGTCAAACTATAACACCCTCAAGGTGAACTGCCGATGCATCTCAGGTCAAAGAACCAGACACACTACTGCAGCATCGAGTCAGTCATTGACGAGAAGGTAGACTCCCTAATGACTACTCGAGGTGGTCACGCTCAGTGCCCTCGTTCTCTAACGAGTACCTGTACTCTCGCTCCGGTGTCTCCACACCGTAGACTCAAGACTCATCTACTAAAGAGAAGCGATCGTACACCAACCTTCCGGATCAATCACCATCCTCGTGATGATCCTATGGTCGGGAGCTGTTTATGAGTTAATAATGATTATTCATGTCTTAAATTTTCAACTCTTGAAAATATGAATTATCATTACCATTAACTCAAAGGATGTATCACAGACACTAAATACACATGTGTGATAGAAAATAACCCATTTCATTAATTATAGTCAAAATTACAATTTTGCCCCTAGAAGTGTATTACAAGTGTCAGCCAATTCTGGCTTCTAGGGCACATATATCTAACAATCTCCCACTTGTCCTAAAGCCAATTGGCTACAAGTCTAAGTCCCATCTTCTCAAGGTGGGCTTCGATCTTCTGCTGGCCCAACGGCTTTGTAAGTGGGTCTGCCACATTATCTGTGGAGTTGACTCTCTTGACCTCAACGTAACCTTTCTCAAGGTAATCGCGGATGAGATGATATCGCCGCTCAATGTGCTTGGACTTCTGGTGAGACCTCGGCTCCTTAGCAAGGGCTATGGCGCCATTGTTGTCGCAAAAGAGGAATGGCATCTGATGGCATTACTCCAATTTCTGCAGCAAACTTCTTGTCCAGACTTTCGATCATCTATATCTGCTTCCATCACACAGTTTGCTTGGAACTCTTCCAGCTGAAGCTCCACCATTGCACACAAACAGACTCCCAGATGTCGAGTTTCGATCATCTATATCGGACATGAAGTCCGAGTCTGTGTATCCCTGGAGTTCTCCGTTACCAAAGACCAACATCATATCCTTAGTTCTTCTCAAGTACTTAAGGATACATTTCACAGAAGTCCAGTGTTCTTCACCTGGATTTGACTGATATCTGCTTGTGACACTCACAGCATGGGCTATATCAGGTCGTGTACATAGCATGGCATACATGAGGCTCCCTATTGCAGAAGCATAAGGGATCTTGCTCATGCGTTCTATTTCCTCAGGTGTGCTGGGGCACATCTTCTTGGAAAGATGAATACCATGTCTGAAGGGTATTAATCCCCTCTTAGAGTTTTCCATACTAAACCTCTTTAGTACTTCCTCTATGTACATCTTCTGTGAAAGTCCTAGCATCCTATTCGGTCTATCCCTATAGACCTTAATTCCTAGAATAAAGGATGCTTCACCTAGGTCTTTCATGGAGAATTCCTTAGACAACCACATCTTGACTGATGTCAACATGGGAATATCATTCCCAATAAGGAGGATGTCATCCACGTACAATACGAGGAAGACAACAGCGCTCCCACTGACCCTTTTGAAAACACATGGTTCCTCTTCATTTTTGATGAAACCAAACTTTTTGATCACATCATTGAAACGAGTGTTCCAGCTCCGAGATGCTTGCTTAAGTCCATATATGGACCTTTGCAGCTTGCAAACCTTGTGATCAGTATCACTGGATGTGAAACCTAGCGGCTGTTCCATATAGATATCTTCCTCAAGATATCCATTTAGGAATGCCGTTTTCACGTCCATTTGCCATATTTCATAATCGAAATAGGCTGCAACAGCAAGCAATGTGCGGATGGATTTTAGCATAGCTACCGGGGAAAAGGTATCCTGATAGTCAATGCCTTCACGTTGACTATAACCTTTTGCCACCAGTCTAGCCTTGAATGTCTCCACATTCCCATCTGCACCAATCTTTCTCTTGAAGATCCATTTACACCCAATAGGTACTATACCTTCTGGTGGATCTACCAAGGTCCAGACTTGGTTTGAGTGCATCGAGTCGATCTCTGACTTCATTGCCTCAAGCCATTTCTCGGAGTCGATATCTGATATCGCCTCGTTGTAGGTTTTGGGATCATCACCATGAGCACCATTACCTATGAGGAACATTTCCTCTACATCCTCTGAAATAATACCTAAGTATCTTTCAGGGGGACGGGAAACTCTTTCCGATCTACGAGGTGGAGGAGGTAGTGTTCTTATTGGCTCAACCTGATTTGGTTCCACTTGGTCCTTAGCTCGTTTCTGCTTGTGAGACTTTCTCATCAAGCTTAATCTGCTTTCCAATGCCACTATCTTGAATAAACTATTTTTCAAGAAATATGGCATGTCGACTCACAATCACATTGTGGTCTTCTGGAATGTAGAAATAGTATCCTAATGACTCTTTAGGATATCCTATGAATCGAGCTCTAAAGGACCTAAACTCTAACTTGTCCGCTTGTTGTCTTTTGACATAAGCCGGACAACCCCAAATTCTGAGATGACTCAGACTTGGTTTCTTACCGTGCCATATCTCATACGGTGTGGTAGGAACGGTTTTAGAGGGAACCCTATTCAGTAAATAGATTGAAGTTAATAATGAATGTCCCCAAAGAAAATCTGGGAGGTCTGTGAAGCTCATCATGGATCGAACCATATCCAATAGAGTCCGATTTCTCCGTTCTGAAACCCCGTTGAGTTGAGGTGTTCCTGGTGGAGTCCATTGAGAGACTATGCCATTTTCCTTAAGATAGTCTAGGAATTCCCGGCTAAGGTATTCACCTCCTCGATCTGATCGAAGAACCTTAATGGGTTTTCCAGTTTGTTTTTCTACTTCATGTCTGAATTCTTTGAACTTTTCAAAAGCTTCAGACTTATGTCTCATAAGATACACATACCCATACCTAGACAGATCATCGGTAAAGGTAATGAAGTAGACAAAATTGCCTCTAGCCGGCACATCGAATGGGCCGCACACATCAGTATGTACTAGGGCAAGGAGATCTGTGGCCCTCTCCCCATGTCCAACAAAAGGGAGTTTAGTCATTTTGCCTTGAAGACAAGATTCACAAGTTGGATACGACTCAAAAGTCAATGGACTCAATAGCCCATTTTTCTCCAATTTGTTAATCCTATCTTCTGCTATATGACCTAATCTCAGGTGCCATAGATATCTGTCGTTTGGACTATCCCTAGGTCGTTTGGCATTCACGTTTTGCTCGATAGTTAAAATAGGTACATCAATATGCAACTGATAAAGACCATTAACAAGGAAACCATTTGCAATTTTATTTCTTTCATAAAGAATGTTACAATGGTCCTTAAAGAAGGTGATCACATAACCTTCTTGTGCTAAGCATGAAACAGAAATCAAATTCCTGCTAGCTGCAGGCACATAATAACAGTCTTTTAAAACTAAGTCTAAACCAGATGGTAATCGCAGAGGGTATGTTCCCACGGCTACTGCAGCAACTCTTGCTCCATTACCGACGCGTAGGATCATGTCTCCATCCCTCAGCCTCCTGCTATCCTCAAGACCCTGCATAGAAGTGCACAGATGAGCACTAGAACCAGAGTCAAGCACCCAACTGGATGCAGAAGAAACCGTAAGGTTAGACTCAATAACGAGCATACCTCCAGAAGGACCTTCCTTCTTGTTCTTTAGGGTGGCCAGGTAAGTAGGGCAGTTCCGCTTCCAATGGCCGTCGCTGTTGCAATGGAAACACTTTCCTTTGCCATCGACCTTCTTCTTCGGTTCTGCCTTCTTCTTCTTTGATCCTTCTACCTTTTGCTTTTTCACAGACTTCTTTTTCTTTCCATAAGACTTTCTTTTGGAAGAAGTCCGTTCCATAGCAAGAACTGAGCCTTTAGAACCTTTCATAGAAAGCTCAGCGGTAACCAGCATATTCATCAACTCGGCCAAGGAATTTTGAAGTTTATGCATGTGGTAATTCATGATGAATTGCCCATATGCATCAGTCAAGGATTGCAGAATAATATCGTTCTGCAAATCCAAGTCCAACTTCACACCGAGCTTCTCAAGCTCTTCCATGTCCTTGATCATTGTCAGACAGTGATCTTGGACTGACTGCCCATCACGCATCTTAGCCTTAAAAAGTCATTTCGTGACTTGATATTTGGCTGCGCGACTCTGTTCACCAAACATCTCCTGCAGGTGAGCCAACATTTGGCGAGCAGTCCCGATATCTTCATGTTGGCGCTGGAGCTCATCAGACATCGAGCCCAACATGTAGTATCTGGCCTTATTGTCTTCGTCAATCCATTTTTCCAGAGACGCTCTCTGTTCAGTGGATGGACGAGCTGGTAAGGTGGGAGGGTCCTGGTCCAAAACATGTGTTAACTTCTCTGAACCCAAAACAATTTTGTAGTTCCTGAGCCAATCTTTATAATTGGGTCCAGTCAGTCTATGTGTGTCTAGGATACGTGCCAGTGGGTTGGACGCAGACATTTTCCTGTAGAGAGTCAAAGATTCTAGTTAGATACTGTAATTTTGACTTGACCAATTTGTTTAGGGATTTTATTTTTAAACAAATTAGCTCCCACTATTTTCTCGGATCCCTACACTCCCTCTGTAGAGATGCGAAAATCTCCACGATTGATGATTTCTAGTGGGTGGTGCGGTCTCACCAACTGACTCATCACCTCACCTAACAGTTATTGGTGATGGGTTAGCCAATGAGTGAACAACTCTTGTTCAATGATTCTCTAATCATGGTGCACCCAAACTTGGTCTCTAATTCATGAATCTCACCGTATCCGGAATATTGATCCACTCCTTAGTTAAGTCAGACCCACCATTTGCATAGACTGGGTTCCTAATTGGGTCTCTCACCGTATCCGGAAATATTGAGCCCAACTCATCCTCCAGCCCATAGCATCCAATGCCTAATAGACATGGTTGCGTCTTCCCGGTGCAACTGAGCCACTGTATCCAGCCGAGAACAATCAACCCCGGGAAGGGCCCGCACGTCTACAATGGTGGAAGACCTCGGACTTAATCTTTTCTTAGGGAGAATTGATTCAGGTCTCATTAAACTAGACTTGGCTTAGTCATAACAATTATGACTAACCTAGTGGCATGGGTCAGCTCGGATTATTGACCACCTCAGATCAGAACTGTGTCAACAGATATGGCCAGGTAAGTGAGACCGGTGGAAGGAATATGCCGTTAACTCGCACAAGAACGCATTCAGGTCGAGTAGCTTCCAATTAAAAACCAGTCGGTCGTCTGTGCCAAACTTACCTTAGACACCAAATTGTTGAGTCAGAACCAATTGGGTTAGCCTACAATCCAGACTCTAACCTCTGAGCCTAATTAGGTCTTGCTTGATCGTGACTCGATCTTGACCCAGACTTAATCCTATTAGGCTGGTCAATTTAAGCATTGTTGATCCCATCTAACCAACTCTTGATTCGGTTTGATCAACCGCTTAGACCTAATTGAGCTACCCAAGCCCGAACCCAGTATTATGAATATGTCTTAGATCTGAAATTCTCAATTTTAGACCTAATTAATATTCCATAAACTTAATTCTTAATTAAGTTGGGTTCATAAACAAAATATGCACAATAAATCCTAGGGTTTCAGGATCTAGGGTTTTGCAGAAAGTAAGTTTTGGGTTTCTGATTAAGGACGAACACGCAGCACCCCTACACGTCATAAGAACACCCCATCGAATGGGAAGAGAGGGCCTTTAAACCCTTCTTCGTTCTTATGACCGGACGGCCAAGAGGAACGCCTTAATCAGGAACATGTAAATCTACAAAACAGTTATAGATCTATATCATATATCTCATATACAAATTTAGATCTAATCAAGGCATATTTTGCATACATCTCATGTATCAAATCATGCATGTTTTCAGATCTAAATTATCACATAATAATCTAAAAAATTAGATTTAAATTGATCTAATCAAAATAAATTCTAATCTAGACAATTATGTAGAACTATTCTACAACTAGTCTAGTCATGCATCTATCATATCTCATATGATATTTAAAATTAAATAATTTTTATTTGCTGTTTATCAGATGTTATTATAACACTTATAATATCAGAAAATAGTAAATAAGAAGATCTAAAATATGATTTAATCAGATTAAATCAAAGACATGCAAAACTATTCTATAGAACTATTCTATTCTAGAACTAGTCATGCATATCTTCATGTTCTTAGATCCAAATCATTTAATTTTAATTTTTTTTTGATTTCAGATCTGATCACATCTCATGTGACATCTGAAATCACATTATTTTTAATTAAAATAAAATTAAAATCAGATCTAAACAATTTTAGAACCATGGCTCTGATACCAGTTGAAGGGAAATCCTGATTTCCCGGTCCAGGTTCGTCCAGATCTGATTAGATCAAGAGATATATTTCAAAAATTTTCTCTTGATCCTTAATCAGATCTTGATATGTTTCAGATCTGATTCTTATTATTTTAATAAATAAAATAAAATAAGATAAATTAAATCAAATTTAATTTACCTGATTTGGGTAATCCTATTACCCTGTAGATGATCCTGATTGCAGCGGAAGGTTCTGGATCTTAGCCACGCAAGCGCCTGGCCTCTACCGGTATCCACTCGGGTTGGATCTGGAGAACCTCTTCTTCTCTATCACACCTCCAAAAATCAGATCTGGATCTGATCTGGAGGATCTTCAAAACTCTTTTGAAGATCTGCAGTCGTCCTTTTGCAGCAGCGCAGCCTTCTTGCTTTTGATCGCCTTTCCTTGATCTGAATCGCACCAAACTAAGTCCAAAACACTTTTGGACGTGGAGAGCAAGGGGAGAAGAGAGTATGGCATGGAGAAGGAGGGGAGAGGCAGCCTTGGACGTGGGAAATCTCATTTCAATAAGACTTTTTTATTAGGGTTGGGCGCAGGGTCTTATTTATAGACCTAAGCTTGTGATCCAACTCCTCTTCCTCTCAACCAATCACAACCCTTTGTGAAATCAGATCTAAATCTGATTGGTTGAAAAAGAGACCCCTGGATTCCTCCTTAGAGGGCGCCTAAGACCAGTCAAACTGGATTCTTAGTAGAACTCTGAATTGGAATCCTAAAGGGAGGTGGAGTCCTTGTCCAACAAGGACTCCTAGGCGCCTCCTACTTGGGCTCACGCCACCCTTGGCGTGCGCCCTTCTCCTTGCCAGGTTCTGGCAGGGGGACAAGCCCCCACCAGCTCTCCAATAGGTGCATGACATGTGGTCAAAAGTCAAAGGGTGAATGGTCAACGTTTGACCAGTCAAAGGTAGACTTTTGACCAAAGTCAAAGAACAAGAAATGGCAGGTGACCAAAAATGGCAGGTAATGTCTTACAAATAAGACAACCTATTCTGACTTGGACAACCTCCAGTCAGACCATATGAAGGCCTCTGATTGAGCACAAACTCCTTTGGCTCAGTCAGGACAACTTATTTATGATAGTAAAAGAAGAACGTTAGGTTCAATCGAGTGCTAGCACGATTTCCTTGAACCTAATTGAATCTCATTCAGATCAATTGAACTAGATCAGTTCAATTGATGATCACCAGATTCAAACCCTTGTTTGTGTGACCCAGTTAGGTTCAGTTCTGTATGGTAATGGGATATGTCATGATCTCTATCATAGACATCATCGAAACTCCTTTCGATGGATCAGAACTCTTCTGATTCGAACAGCTAGAATGATCGATCATCTAAATCATTCTAATTGCTCCCAAAATCCACCAGTGACACCTAGCAGTATATGGTGGCAACCCATCAGAGCTGAATGCGAACCTCTTGGTGCAGCTACCTGTGTGATTCAGTTCTTCTATCTTGAGCCCCGATCAGATTAGGGTTAAGGTGAACTCGTCAAACCCTAGTCTCTGTCATATGATGTAATCATTCGATTCGAGTCCAATGTGAAAATCTAAATAGAAACTCTTTCTATTATTTCACTCTACCATGGCCATGGATTTCTGGACTTGATTCTCATGATCATCATAGGGCTACTCCTCTACCACCGAGGTAGATAGATCCCATCTTGATGCAATCCAGTTCCTACAATGAACATGTCACAGCCAACATACACCTCAGGGTTCCATATGGCTAGGAGACCGAGTAATGGTGTAGTCAAACTATAACACCCTCAAGGTGAACTGCCGATGCATCTCAGGTCAAAGAACCAGACACACTACTGCAGCATCGAGTCAGTCATTGACGAGAAGGTAGACTCCCTAATGACTACTCGAGGTGGTCACGCTCAGTGCCCTCGTTCTCTAACGAGTACCTGTACTCTCGCTCCGGTGTCTCCACACCGTAGACTCAAGACTCATCTACTAAAGAGAAGCGATCGTACACCAACCTTCCGGATCAATCACCATCCTCGTGATGATCCTATGGTCGGGAGCTGTTTATGAGTTAATAATGATTATTCATGTCTTAAATTTTCAACTCTTGAAAATATGAATTATCATTACCATTAACTCAAAGGATGTATCACAGACACTAAATACACATGTGTGATAGAAAATAACCCATTTCATTAATTATAGTCAAAATTATAATTTTGCCCCTAGAAGTGTATTACAAGTGTCAGCCAATTCTGGCTTCTAGGGCACATATATCTGTAACTCATAGCCTATTTGATTCGAGCTAGTAAGCCCAAGGGGTATTCTATATCTAGTGCCCAAAAGCCAACTGGTTTGGGAGTCATTGACCCAAGACTCGCTACATGAATCAAATAGAAAGCTTAAAGGATTAAGACACTCAATAATGGTATAATATTAAAAAAAAAAAAAAAATAGTTTCCCACCGAGTAATCGGGTCCCATTGCCTAAGTAAGCAATGATATTCACATCAAAAAATGGGCAATGTGAAAATAAAAATTAATAAATGAAGGATGGAAATAGCAATACACTTGCCTATATGAAAGTTTTGACAAATCAGAGATAAAGGTGGGATAATTTAGAAAAAATTTTGAAAAATTTAATATTTTTTACTTAATTTTTTTATTGATAAGTATTAATACCCCAATAATATATCTCACTTAAGCTCTACTAAATATCAATGGCCATTTTGAAAACTGCTTAGATAAAATTCGAAACTCTAAAGTTAAAAAGGTATTTAAAACTAAATCTTTCTTTACTTGAGGACGAGCAAAGCTTAAGTTAGGGGGTGTGATAAGCATCATAAGTTCATCAATAAAAGTATTAATTTATTAATTAATTTATATTAATTTTTAAAAATTAATAATTAATTTATAATTTTTAAGAAATTCATATTTTTATTAATTTAAAAATTAATTATAAAATAATAAAATTTAAAAAATAAAATTTTATTATCAATAGAAGGAGTTTATTTTTTTGATCATAATGAAATAAGTTTCACATAAAACGGAGCTAATACAAAGAAGATATGAGTTTCTGAAGAAATAAAATAAATAAAATTTAAATAAAAAAGAAAATGGCTCAGCCGACTCCGCAAGCCAAGCCAGCAAGCCAAGTCAAGCCATCAAAGTCGACCCAGCCGTTGAAGCCATCAGCCAGTCCATGATCCAGGCGTGGATCGCCAGCTCAGTAGAAATCGACGAATCACAGCGCGACATGTGGCAGACCTAGACCCTTAAAGGGTCCACAAAAATTTATCATGGCTCACAGGGCAATCTGGTCATCTCACTCGGCAACAGAGGTGTTGATTGGCTATAGTGTGCAGTGCGGCCAATCCACGTGGTCCATGGGAACTGTAATTGCACGATCGGACGGCTGCGGTTGATTGCGGTCAAGATCGGACGACAGTGGTTATTTCCGGGTTTGATTCAAATTCTATCAGCGATCTGGAACGATCCAATGGCCAAAAAACCAAGTGATGAAGATCCAATAATCCAAAATGCTCCCAGTGGTGATCAGGACTCCCGATGCATAATTTGTGGCCAGATTTCCTCCATCAACGCTCGATCGGACCACTAGAATTTAATCCGTCCTTATCTGGGCTGATACACATCTGATTTTGATGATTTTTGGATCGTTGGATTCCTACTTATGGCTAGATTTCATCCAGAGTAGCAAAATTCATCTAGGACTTAATCCAATTTTTATTTAAATTTCTTTATATTTTGATGATCAAAGAGCCCCTTAGTCCCACATTGCCTAGAAGCAAACTCTCCAACCCTCCTAGCTCTATAAAAAGGATCCTAGGCCTCCAAAAATCAACATCTCCAATCAAGGTGAAGCTTTGGTACAGGGTGAAGTCAAGCTATGGGTTAAATGCTGCTTCAAAGCAATGGATATCGAGAAGAAGAGCGGGGCTTCTACACCATCTTTCTACCAATGTCAATCCAAGATTAAACATCAGCTTATTTTAATTTCTTCATTTTATGTATTTAGACTATAAAATTTTATTTAATATAATATTTATTTTTATGTTCTTTAATTTTATGCTCTTTATTTTTATTACAATCTAATTTCTATATTTTAATTATTATTTTTTTATTTTTTTGCTAATAGATGCTAAGATCTAACTAGTAGATCTTAGTACCAAGTTTAAATTCCTGCACCTTTTAATTTTTGCTTTTTATTTTTCAACTTCACTTTTGATTTCAAAACTCTTTTCTTTTTTTTTAAAAGAAAATCAAAGATTTCAAATCTAAAAATACTATTTTTCCCATGGATTCGATCCGACTCACTACTATCTATGAATTTTTAATTATTTTAAGAAGTTGGATTAAACTGATAAACATGGTGTCTTAATGACAACATCGCATTCTTATCAGGGCGCATCCTCTTCAGTCTTGGCGGTTGCTCCTTGATCTTCATCAGTACTTGAGTCTTTAGAGCATTGAGGGGGACATAATTATGGAATCTTCTAGGATGAGAATATCTTCATGCCCTTCTGTCAGAGCTTCTTTGATGATGAGCTCGAGGAGGAGTTTGGGTTTGCTTGTGCTCGAGGAGAGTTTGAGAGCGTGGTCGAACTTCATTCGGCTTTTCTTCAATAATGAGTCTGCTAGATTTGCCCACCTGCCACTCTCCTATGGCTTTCTCATCCTTCAACTTGAAGGTTTCTTCTAGTCAAGCGTATCCTTCAGCTTGAGCTAGTAGATCGGCATAATTTATAAGATACTTCTTCTCTAGTGAGAACAGCAGATCATTCTTTTGAAGGCCACCCTTCAGGATGGCAATGGCAATAGACTGGTCCAGATTCTAAACCTCAAGGGCAAAGGCATTGAAGCAATTGACATAAGCTCAGATGGATTCTCCCTCTTCTTGCTTGATATAGATGAAAAAATCTGAGCCTCGTCGGGGACGTCGGCTGCTGATGAAGTGAGCTACAAATTGATGGCTCATTTGATCGAAAGAGAAGATCGTACCCGACTTCAGCACTGAGTACCAATTTTTTGCTGCTCCCTTTAGAGTAGTTGGGAAAGCTTGGCACAACATGATGTTTGATGCACCATGGAGCAGCATTATGGTCTAAAAAACCTCCTAGTTGTTGACCAGATCAGAGGTTCCATCGTAGCTTTTGAATTATGGGAGCTTAAAATTTGGGGGATTGGTTCCTATATGATTTGATGAGAAAAAGAAGGGTTAGTGTAGATATCATTATCGTAAGTGAAGGGAGCCTGGTGGAGTTTCTTAATCCGTCGATTCATTTCTTGCAGCTTACAATCCAAGAGATCTTCATGATCATGGATCTCTAGAGTTTCCTAGTTGAACGGAGGTAGAGTTCCTCCAGGGATAGTGTCATGGTCCGAGAAGGGGCTTCCTATCCTCTACTTTCCTTTCTTGGAGGTGATCGGCCAACTCACCCAAGTTGATTGTCCCCAAACTGGGTCCTAGGGTTCTGAAGAAGCCTGCTCCGATCGGGCTAGCACCAAAGGTTGTTGCTGCTGCATGGCCTGCACTGCTTTAATGAAGCCCCTAACCAACTTTACCAGTAGGTTAAATTGCTCTACATCTACCATTGCCATCGATGGAATTGGAGATGCTGGGGATGAGACAGGGGCGGGCAGATCTAGATGATATCTAGCCGTGGAGGTGGTTGACCGTTGGGTGGAAGCCTTTCTGGGAGGCATCCTCATGAGATTGACTAGGGAAGAGGAATTTTGAGGGGAAGGAGAGAGATCTCTATTGAGCACTTTTTTAAGAACAAGAGCACCTTTAGAGAAAGAGGAGTCCTTCCTCTAGTGCAAATTTTGTTACTGCAGAATCTAGTTGACACCGAAATTGGCTGGAGTTGGAGAAGCCGACGTCACCATCGAGACCTGCAAAAGAATCCAAACCGGAGGAGGGGTGGCTCTAGCAGAATTCTCCGATGGTCAAGTCAGCTCTTCCGATCAACAAAAATGGAATGCTCAGCAGAGAAAGTAGTAGAGTTTTGAGAAGAAGAATGAGAGCTTGGAGAAAACATATCTGAAGGGTTTTTTTTATTAAGAGAGCCTATAACAAACCGATAGTGACGGCCGTAACCATCTGGTAGTGAGCCGTTCGAGGCCACAAAAATTTTGTTATGGAGAGTAGTGTCCATTGTCTTGATGCATCTATCATCATGACATGAAGGTAGTTAAGTTTTAATTATTAAAGTTCAGATAAGGTAGGCTCTAGCGGCGAAGAGCTTCGAGTTTCATCAATTCTAGAGGAGTTCGAACTCCTTTAGGGTGTTTGTGTGTAAGTGGATTCATGCTGTGCAAATTGCTAGATCTGCATCGATGTGGAGGCCCTCCCAGGCAACTGCATGAAGTTCGACTGGAAGGGGTTCAGAAGTCTACTGGAGAAATCCTAAAGGAAGTCCATCAAAGGAACCCAGAAGGAGGTCTACTAGAGGGATCTGCATGTAGATCTGCTGGAGGAGAAATCTAAAGAGAAATTTGTCTGATGGAGGAATCCGACTGAAGAAGAAGTTTGAAAGGAGTTCGACTGACATATAAGTTTGAAAGGAGATTGATTGATGGAGAAGTTCAAAAGAAGTCCGACTATAGAGGTCCAGAAGGAGTTCAATAGGCATAGAAGTCAGAAGAAGATCGACTAATGGAGAAGCTCGGAAGGAGATCGACTGATGGAAAAGTTTGGAAGGAGTCCGACTGATATAGAAGTCTAGAAGGAGGAATTCACAATTGAAGCTCTTCAGCAATTACAAGTTACATTTGGCCGAGCATCAGACCGAACTTCGGTGCGAGGGGGGTTTACCTCCAATAGATTCATTATCATCCAACTTAATAGGAGGCTATGACTTAGTTATGCCCATAACTTTATCATTTTAAGAACCTAATAATTTTAGAGGATTTAAATTATTAGTGATTTAAGGATAGATAAGACATGAACCAATTTGCTTCCACTGACTAAGTCAAATCCTCCCACTGACTTCTTAAGTCGTTGATAAGGACTAGGATCAATATGGGTCCATGGGCACCAAGATTAGTCTCACTAAATAAAATCAGTCTCACTGATTTTCTATGTGACATGGGTTAGCATGAATCAATGAGCAACCTAATCAAAAGCTGATTAACCACATTGGCCAGGTAAGTGAGATCGGTTGGAGGGTCTGCCAAGGCTTGCCTTAGACACCATGAAAAATGGCTAGGTAAATAGGCTGCCAATTGAAAACCATCGATTTGAGAATGCCAGACTTACCTTAGACGTCAATTGATTTGTCAATTTTAATTTGGTCTGCCTAAAGACTCTGGCTCAGCCACTCAAATAAGATCATGGTCCATTTATTAGATGTATGGACTTTGATCAACTATAACTATTGAATTGATCCGTAGAAAAAAAAATGACCTAATCCTAATTAGCTATTAATTAGATTTGATCAATTACTTAACTTAGTCCATATTTAATCTAACCCTAGGTCTAACCCAGTTAATATCCTGATCAAAGCTAACCCATTATCCTTTAACCCATGTTTTATGAAATTATCTAAGGATCTTCAAATCAAAAACCTAGATCCTAAATAATCACTTAATTCTTAATTAAGTTCAAGGCTTATGGGTTTGAGTTTATGAAACGTCAAAACTAATTTCTGATTTGATCATTTGAAATATTTTTAAATTATAAATAGTTTACATTGAATCATATTCAATACGTAGTTTTAGATCTAATTTATTTTAATATTTTGATCATATCCTAGGATTTTGAATCTAAGATTTTGCAGAAAGTAAGTTCATAATTAATTTTCTACAAATCAAATATGTCATACATATTCAAACTGGATTCAAAAACAAAAACTACATATCAACATATGCAACATCAAGATCTAAATCTAGAACATGAAATATATCATATAGATCTTATCTAAATGAAAAAATTAGATCATAAATTAATTAATATTAGATTTAAAATCTAACTATAAATCATAAATTACTTTAGATCGTATCTAATATATTTATGATTTAGGTTATTTAGGTCAGCACATACTAGAACAACTTGTCCACTGTAAGGGGTAAACCTTACAATAGAACAACCTTATTATCCGTATGTGCAATCCAATATTATTTAGATCTAATCTAAATAATCCAAAATATATCTAACATCTATTTATTTTAGATTTAAAATTAGAAAAATGAATCATTAATTTGCTCTAATCTAATTTAACTTGTTCATGATTTAATTTTATAGATCAGCACATAGAAGAACAACCTCTCTACTGTAAGGGGTAAACCTTACAACAGGATAATTTTATAATCAATATACACAATCTTAAGAGTTTTATTTTTAGATTTATTTTGATACAAACATGATCATGTTATAAAAGAACCTGGCTCTGATATCTGATAGGAAATATGCAGGGTTTCATGCTTGAATTTTAAAACTTTTTCAAAAAAAATTATAGTGAAAGATGTAGATTAAACTATTTAATCTACAAAAGCATATAATCTAATTACTAAACCTTACATTTAGGATCTATAATATGTCATAATGTATACATAAATCTGAAAATAAATCAAGCAAGGATGGTATTAAACAAATCAATACCTAGATCTAGAACAGTTCTAGATGAAATCCTAGACCACATCAAGGTCAAGAAGAGATCAGGTCTCTTACCTTCGCACGGGTCGAGAACTCTATGGTTTATTCTTTTATAGTCCTTCGTTTCTTAGAGCCGCACATGCATCCGGTCTCTATAGGTAATCCACATGAAACTACAAACATAGATCGGAGGTTCATCAAACGAAGATCCGCTCGAAGTGCTAGTTTCTCGTGGATCTCTTCTGATGGTTAATCTAAAAATTATTCTTCTAATCTCTTGGACACTCCAAGAGATGAAGAATAAGAAATAAATCCAACCCTTGGATTTTCCAAAAATCAGAAATAAAACATATAAGAAATGTCCTAAAAAAAGATAAATCTTCTCTTTCAGCACATCAACCTTTGATGTCCTCAATGCATCCCCATGCCAGGACAAAAGGACACCTTCTACTCAATTATTTTTCATGCTATATAGGCCTCCATCTCATTAATTCTATTGATAGAAAAAACATCACAAAAGATGGAGAAGAAGGATTCTCAAAGAAACCCTAAGAGAAGACCTTCTTCTCTTCTTCTTTTCTCATTAGGACAAGATCAAATCAAGTCCAAATCAAATCACCATGCCCCAACTCCTTGGAGCATTGATCCACCATACTGTCTACCTCTCTCTCTCTCTAATTTTTATCACATAAAAATCACATAAAATCAGAAAGAAAAAAGCTTAAAAGAAAATAACCAAAGAAGATGATCTTCTCTTACCTTTTTCCTTTCAAGACATCAACCTTTGATGCCAAGATGAAGACCTCTTCTTCAAGGAACTTTAGCACCATGAACCTCCATGCCTTCACCCTTTTTATTCTCTATTTTTTGATGGAAAACCTGAGGCTTTGTCATGCAAAAGTCCCCCAAAAAATGGCACCCCTTGTTTATATGAAGACTAGGTCAAAAGACCTAGTCAAACAAGGAGTTTGGGTCTTTTATGGGGCATCCAACTCTTGCGCGCCCCCTTCCCTAAAATTTAGGCATGAGCACCTGCAATCCCACACACAAAATGAAGGGATGAAAGGGGCAACAAAATAAATAGGGTGTGGGTTAATATGGCGCAAAAGGGAATGAGGTGTTTTGGATTAGTAGGACTTTATCAAATATAATCCTAGGCAAAACTAATTGCCATCTACGACCAAGTCAAAAATTATTCCAAATATCCAGAATATGTGGGGCATGGAGGAGCTCTTATTGGCATGGAAAACATCATGTAGAAATCTAGAAATAAAATATGGGCATTGGCTTTTATTGGCGCAAGGAAGGGAAGAGTCCTAGTCTAACTAGAGTTCTCCTATTTTGATTAGTCAAAATGTTTTGAACCCAAATTAAAATAGTTTTGAGTTAACCTAATTAATAAAAAAATTTAATCCAATTAGAAGCTCAATTAAATTAGATTAAATTAATTTAAATTTAATTTATTTTATAATTAAATTAAAACTTATTAGAATTTGATGCCTTGAATTCGATCCATAAGAAGCCCATAGCAAGGTCCAGGATGATGAGTGCTCCAATGAGCCCAAGAACAGCTCAAACAAAGTCTGGATAGAGGAGAATCAGTATCAGCATAGTAGTCGGATTGGCTCTAATATGAGGTCAAGCCGGCTCGAGTTGAGATCGAGCTAGCTTGAACCATAGCCGAGCCGGCTCTCTCAAGCAGACAAAGAATAGGAGCGTGCAAGATGCAGTCGAGCGAGCTCAATCCCTGACCGAGCTAGCTCGATGAAGGCGAACAAAATAGGATGGGGTTTTCTGTTTGGACTCGAATTGTGATTAATCCAAGGGGTCTATGGGGAGTTGCATGTGAACCATAGGATCCAACAACCATGGAGGATTATGGTCATGATCTGAAGATTGAGAAATATTCCAAGATTCCATAAAGATCATGTTCGACTCATATTAAGAGAAAGAGCTCTGTTAGAAATCCTGTGAACTGCTGAGAAGAGGATTCTCATCCTATTCAAAGGCTATTGGTGCTGTGGAGAAAGGAGAGAGCACCGAAGGCTCTAATAACCACTAGGAGGAGCCTAGCAGAGCACCGGGAGCATGCATCCCATAGAACAGACACAAGCAGAGCATCAAGATAGAGCAAAGTGTTAGGTAGAGTGAAGAAACAACCATGTAATTGGTCGTTAGGCATGATATAGCAACTTTCACATGAAGCATCTAGGGGCGTCGAGGATCCTAGTACTAGCAGGCCTATAAGAAGGTCTCCTTAGAAATTTTGAGAGAACTTTTGTGAGGATAGCTTCTAGTTGAGAGAGAAGTATGTACTGAGAGTTGAGAGTGGGTGTTCTCCTCTTGTACTTGATTTTTCTCTTTCATAATGAAGCTTGCATGCCCCATGAAGGTAGCACTTGGGCTAATCCACGTACCTGATTGTGTTCTTATTTTTATTTCTCCTTTCATTCTGCCATCAATAAAAGGGGTACTAGATCCTAAAGTGGTGGTGTATTGATCAAGACATCCCTAACAATTGGTATCAATGTGGTACTAATTGTCATTACAATTGGTATCAGAGACAGGTGGAGCTGGATTGGTATCGAGATAAGTTGCGATGGTGGTGATCAAGATTAAAGATGGAGAAGATAGACACAATTAAGATGGAGATCAACCATGATGGGTTGATCAATGCTCTCTTATACAAGGAGGAGCCATTTACATGGAAGATGCCAGCAGGAGTCCAGTGCAAGATAGAGCTCAAGGTGGAGACGGATCAGACACGAGATGGAAGACTCAAGAGGATGAGCAATATCATGAGAAGGCTACCCTGAGTAGGTCTCGAGTCAAGTGGAGTACAGCACATGATGGAGATGGGATTGAGTGGCCTGGCTTGACTCCCATGTTTGTCCATCCATGAGTAGCAGGCGTGCCCCAGGGCATGGGGGCGAGAAGATCCAAAGGCTCTCAAAATCAGATGGAGATCGAATATCGAGTAAAGGTGGACATTGTTAGAATTTGATGCCTTAAATTCAACCCACAAGAAGCCCACAACAAGATCTAGAATGATGAGTGGAGTCCAACAAGCTCATGAATGGCTCAAACCAAGTCCGAATGGAGGAGAATCAGTATCAGCATAACAATCAGGCCGGCTCAGATATGAGGTCGAGCCAGCTAGGAATGAGATCGAGCTAGCTCGATCCATAATCGAGCTAGCTCTCTCAAGTAGATAGAAAATAGAAGTTTGAGCAAGATGCGGTTGAGCCAACTCGACCCTTGACCGAGCCAACTCGACGGAGGCAAACAGAATAGGATGAGATTTTCTATTTGGACTCAGATTATGATTAATCCAAGGGGTCTATGGGAGTTGTACGTAGACCACAGGATCCAGCGGCCATGGAGAGTTGCTGTCTTGATCTCAAGATTGAGAAATATTTCAAAACTCCATCAAGGTCATGTTCAACATATATTAGGACAAAGAGCTCTGTTAGGACTCCTGTGAACTACTCATGAGAAGAGGATTCTCATCCTATTTAAAGGCTATTGGTGCTGTGAAGAAAGGAGAGAGCACAGAAGGCTCTTACTGCAGCCAAGAGGAGCCTGATAGAGTGTCAAGAGCATGCATCCCTTATAGCGAACATAGGTAGATCGTCATGATAGAGCAAAGCATCAGGCAGAGCGAGGCAATGATCGTGTAATTGGTCGTTAGGCATGATGTAGCAACTTTCACAGGAAGCATCCAAGGGCATCGAGGATCCTAGTACTGGCAAGCCTATGAGAGGATCTTCTTGGGGATTTTAAGAGAGTTTTTATGAGGGTAGCTTGTAGTTGAGAGAGATTTGTGTATTGAGAATTATGGATGTTTTTCTTTTGTACGTGATTTTTCTCTTTCATAGTGAAGCTTGCATGCCCCATGGAGGTAGCACTTGTACTAATCCACATACCTGATTGTGTTCTTATTTTTATTTTTTTTTTCTTCCTACTATCAACAAAAGAATACCAAATTCTAAAGTAGTGGTGTCCTAACCAAGACATCCCTAATAATTGGTATTAAAGCGGTACCGATTGCCATGATAAAAATTAGGTGTGCTCAAGTCCTAATTGAACTAGGACTTGCTCTTCCTTATAATAGGCTTATCCAATAAATCAAATAGAATTAATTCAATTAAATCTAAATCAATTCTAATTAAATCTAATTCAATTAACATGAACTCAATCTGATTGCTCAATTCAATTGAGTCTATTATCAATCTAATTGCTAATTGATCCTCTTACAATAATTGCATTAGGTCAAACAACAATTGCATTAATTGTTTGACCTTAGAATGATTCTCAATCATCAATCAACCATCTGATCAGGTTACAATCTCTTATGCTCATGATCCCAGCGGTTCGAACCTAAGCCGATAGCACAGGAACCAATTTCTATATCAATCAAAATGACCATCTAGTAAATGGTACCCAACACCTGGATAGGTCAAATGTATGCAAAGCAATATTCATAGAACTCTGCCCCATGGTTATCGTATAATTCATCCCTTTGATTAATAATGCTCAAGATGACTTTGAGTAAGCTGTCAACACTCATACAAGTCATCTCTATTGTATTTTAAAATTTTGCAAATTCTATGACTCCTCATGAGGATTATCCAGGCCTAGGTTTTGCTAAATTGAAATACAGCAAGTTATTCTCTTCCCGAATTTAATCAGGAGTGGTCAATCCCATCTTGACTCACACACCAACTCTACAACTATTTAACTATACCCAAAATCTTTCAAACTTGTAACAAAAATATAGGCAGTCCGGCACCAAAGTATAGTGAGTTGCTTGCAAGTGACTATGGTGATCTCAGATCGGAGAGATACTTATAATTATTGGCCTTAGCTAGCTACTCTTGATAGTAGAGTACTATATTGATCATGTTCAGTGTAGATGTACTCCTACATCTCATCTGGATGCCATACTAGTATCTCCACACCACTTGGTTACAAGGACAACTAATGCGTATGGCAAATAGTGATCTACACTCAATAAGTTATCATCCTTGTTATTAATATATCATTTGATCATGAACAGTTTAAGAACCATCCAATAAATCCTTCTTTGTCGATTAATTATAGTTCTAAGAACTTCATCATAATTTAGGAGTTCATTTAAGGAAGATAGAACTTTTATGATGAACCAACCAAATAACTATTATTATTAGATAATTCATATACAGATTTCAATCATCTACAACTTATATAATTGGCTTTAGGATACATTTTCCAACACTTAATACAATAATATTTTATATTTTTTGCTCATATACTAAAAGTTTTATCATCATCAAAAAGGAGGAGATTGTTAACCCCAAGAATTGATTTTGATGAGTAATAAAATATTTGAGTATATATTTGGAATAATGAATTTATTGAGATCATGTTTCAGGATGTATTTTAGAATATCAAATAAGTCATCTCTAAAAATATATTTGAAAGTTCGTAGAGAAAAGTTAAAGGATTTTGAGGCATAAATCATACTTAAAATAAGGCTTAAAAGAGAGATCTCAGAACCAAAATTGAAGAGAAAATCAATTGGTTGAAGTAAAAATTTTCAGCATAAAAAAGCCTTGAGTTGACCCCTTATTTAGCTCAAGCTGACATGGCACAAAAAAGAAAGCTGGCATGCAAAAGCTTCAACTGGCATGATCTCGAGTAGAGCATCAAGTCGACTCGAGTTTCTCGAGTTGAGGTTGCAGAAAAATACAAAAAATAAAATTTTTGGGACACAGTTCAGCAGGGCTTCGAGCAGAGGGATGAGTTGAGTTGGGCTTCGACTCGAGCTTCAGCTTGAGCTCCTCAAGTCAAAGTCTCAGGAAGAATATAGAAAACATGATTTTTGAGATGAAGTGTAGAATGGTCTTGAGCTAAGGGACGAGTCGACTCGAGCTCCAATGGCTAGTTTTTGTAGAAATTTCAAAAGTGTGTAGATTGGTTCCAAACAACTATTTTCGATCTTCTAACGGTTAAAAACACTACTCCAGCCTACCAAATTTGGAGAATAAGCTACAAAATATCTAGAGGAAGTGATATGATCATTCAATCATTGGAAGGAATTAATAGTGGAGAAAAAAATCCAAAAATCCTTGAAAAGAGAGCATTCCACTCCCAACTCCAAGAAACATCAAATCAAGTGATTCCATTCAACAAAAAGACAAGCTCAATTTATTGAAAAGCCTCCATCAAAAAGATTCTACAAGCCTCATTGATTCTTTTGCTCATTAAGGAGTTTTGTTTTTCATTCTTGTTGTATAATCTTTATTCAACTTGTAACTTAGCTTCAATAGGGTTTTGAAGATAAGGAAAAGGCCTATCCAATCCTGAGAATTGTATTGTAAGCCAAGGATTGGCTTAGGGTTTGATTGTGGTTGGTGATCCAATATAAAATCAACTAGGTTTTGGATAGTAAATCTTAGAATAATATTTGGCTGTAATCTTGAAGAGATTTTAGTGAAATTCTTAAGTGGGTCTTGGAGAGTGGATGTAGGTGCAAGGGGCACCGAACCACTATAAATTTCTTTGTATTTATGATTATCTTGGTTTCTTCTTTATATTGCATTTACATTTCTATATACATACATGCATTATATTTCAGCACACCTCAATATATCACTAGTTTTTCAAAAATAGAACATAACTTGTTTTAATTTTGAAAAACCTAATTCACCCCCCCCCCCGCTCTTGGGTTGTCTTGCTGGGCAATAGCCCATGATCTTTCCAGTGGTGCTGGTGCTGGAACCTAATGCATGGCCTACACTGCCTCAGTGAGCCCTCTTACCTGCTATAGCAGCTGGTTAAACTGCTCCATTTCTGCCACTACTATCAATGGAGTGACAAACATATTAAATATATCTATAAAAATATTAATTTATTAAATTAATTTATCATTATTCTTAAGAATTATTATTTTTATTTATATTTTATAGAAAAAAGGATCATTAGTGAAAAGATCTTGATTTATGGGTCAAAATAAAGAAATTTAGAGCAAAGCAGACTTAAAATGGACCCAGAATGAAGATTCAAAGGAAAAAGAATGAACAAAATAAAAAAATAAGAAAACCAACCCAAAAATGGCCCAAAAACTAGTCCATTAGGCCTGCCGATGCACGATCGACTGATCAGTCGATCCTTTAAACCAAGCGCAGAGCATCCAGCTCAGCAAGCATGGCCAATCAATGGCCAGCATGTGGCAAACATGGACCGTTAAGGGGTTCACAAAAATTATCATGCAGCTTACAAGGGTAGAATGGCCATTTGGTAAGGACAACATGCAGCAATTCATTTAGGCCTTCGATGCACTTGGCTCATGGCAATCTACAGGCATAGGTTGCATAATTGAACGTTTCGTGTCCATCCCGATCGAGATTTAATGGTAGGGAAGGTTTCTTGGCTTAATGAAGGAAAATCTGATTTTCTACTGCAGGATCATCCAGATCTGATCTGATTTGAGATAGATTTTTTTATAAAAATATTTATGATTTGATCAGATCTAAGAATTCTTAGATCTAATTGAGATGATTTGATACTAAAAATTAAAAATAAAATTAAATCATATTTAAGTTTAAGTACCTGATTTGGTAATCTAATTATCCTACGATGATCCTGTTCATTCCAGAGGTTCTGGAATGAGCCACACACATGCCTAGCCTCTACTGGTATCCACTCTAGTAGGATCTGAATGTCTTCTCCTCGAGAATCTTTCTTCAAAATATTAGATCTAAATCTGATCTGTAGATCCTTCAAAAATATCTTGAATGCAGCATGCTTGACTCACGAACACTGTCATGTAGATGCTGAAATTTTCACCAATTTGCTTGGACCTTCTTCTCTAATTTGTGCCCAACTTTTGGCTTGTAGAAGATAGGGAAAGAGAGGATTAGAGGGGTGTGGAAGGTGATAGGGGGAACAGGAACTTAGGCATGAAAAAAATTTCATGCAATACTAGCTCTTTGACATGAGAAAGGATTTTAAAACCAATGCCACATAGAGTTCTTATTTGACCAAATAACTAATTTATTTTAATCATTGGGACTCATTTACTAATTCTCCAGATAGAGCAACAGATCTCATCTAGTTTTCATGCCAAAAATTAATCAAAAATGGGGTAGGATGAGTAGATAAGGAAGAGTCCATTACGCCTAGGACTCTTTCCTCAAGAGTTTAATCCAAATCAAACTCTATCGTAACTTAGACTAGGAACCTCCATAAATCACAAAATTTAGCACACTCAAATTACGACTCGAGACCTATCACATATCCAAAACTTAGAGCAAAATTATTTCCAAAGAATTTTCTTGAAGCATCTGATTAGGTGACCCTCAATTCTTTCAAATAGATCAACTTTTTACCTTAGTCCAATTTCACTAGGAATGGATTTAATTTTTGTAATTAATCTAATCTGGACTGTTCCAGTCAGGTGACAATAAACCTATTCAAGATATAGGATTGAGTCAAATCAAATTTAACTTGGTTGCAATGAATCAAAATGATTATAAGGGAAAGCCAGGCTCAACCGTGTGCTAGCACGATTACCTTGAACCTAATTGGATGTAATTTAAATCAATCGAACTGGATTAGCTTAATTGATGACATCCAAATCCAAACTCTTATTTGTGTGACCTAATTAGGTTCAGTTTTGTATGGTAATGCGATATATCATGATCTTTATCATCGACATCATCAAAACATCTTTCGATAGATCAGAACTTTTCTAATTCATACAATTAGAATGATCGATCATCAAAATTATTCTAACTGCTCCCAAAATTCACTAGTGATACCTAGTAGTATATGGTGGTAGTCCATCAAAATTAAAAGCAAACCTCTTGGTGTAGCTACCTATCTGATTGGGTTCTTCTATCTTGAGCTTCGAAAGGATTAGGGTTAAGATGAACTCGACAAACCCATCATCCGTCATATGAATTAATCATTTGATTCGAGTCCGATGTGAAACCCTAATAGAAACTCTTTCTATCATCTTCTCACTACCATGGCCATGGGCTTAAGGACTCGATCTCAAGATCATCATAGAGCTACTCCTCATCTACCGAGGTAGATAGATCCCTTATTGGTGCAATCCAATTCCTATAATGAATATGATATAGACAACATACACCTCAGAATTCTAAATGGCTAGGAGATCCAATTATAGTATAGTCAAACTTTAACACCCTCAAGATAAACTATCGATGCATCTCAGATCAAAGAACCAGACATACTACTGCAGCATCGAGCCAGTCATCAATGAGAAGGTAGACTTCCTTATGACTATTCCAGGTGGTCACGCTC
This sequence comes from Cocos nucifera, assembly GCA_006176705.1. NCBI lineage: Eukaryota > Viridiplantae > Streptophyta > Magnoliopsida > Arecales > Arecaceae > Cocos > Cocos nucifera. Next base: position 26,011 of record QRFJ01005769.1, read on the forward strand.
AGTGCCCTCATTCTCTAATGAGTACCTATACTCTCGCTTTGATATTTCCACACCATAGACTTAAGACTCATCTATCCTAAGAAAGTGATCGTACACCAACCTTTCAGATCGATCACCAATCTCGTGATGATCCTATGGTCGGAAGCAGTTTATAAGTTAATTATGAAAATTCATAACTTAAATTTTCAACTCTTAAAAATATGAATTGTCATTTCCATTAACTCAAAGGATATATCAAAGACACTTATAATACATTGCCTATGGATTAGACAATAACTCTTTTTATTTAACTTATAATCAAAATTTTAAAATTATCCTTAAAAATGTATTACAAGTGTTTATCCAATTTGACTTTTAGGGCACACATCTAACAAACTCCCACTTGACCTAATGCCAATTGGCTAAAAGTCTAAGTTCCATCTTCTCAAGGTGGGCCTTGATCTTCTACTAGCTCAATAGCTTTGTCAGCAGGTTAGCCACATTATCTGTAGTGTTGACTCTCTTGACCTCAACGTATCCCTTCTCGATAAATCATAGATAAGATGTATCGTCACTGAGTGCTTAAATTTTTGGTGAGACCTCGACTCCTTAGCTAGGGCTATGGCGCCATTATTCTCGCAGTATAGAGAAATGGCATCTGATGGCATCACTCTGAGTTCTATAGTGAACTTCTTATATCATAATGCCTCTTTTGCAGTCTCTAATGCAATGATGTACTCTACTTCCATGACGGAGTCTGCTATCACCGTCTACTTGGAATTCTTTCAATTGATAGCTCCACCATTATAAATAAAATTTGAGTCTATGTCAGACATAAAATTTGAGTCTGTATAACCCTAGATCTGGAGTTCTATGTTACCAAAAATTAGAAACATATCCTTAGTTCTTCTTAAGTACCTAATGATACATTTCATAGAAGTCCAATGCTCTTTGCTTGGATTCGGCCGATACCTACTCGTGACCTCACAACATGGGTGATATCAGGTTGTGTACATAACATGGCATACATGAGGCTCCCTATTGCCGAAGCATAAGGGATCTTGCTCATGCATTCAATTTCCTCATGTGTGCTAGGGCACATCTTCTTGGAGAGATGAATGCCATGTCTAAAAGATACCAATCCCCTCTTAGAGCTTTTCATGCTGAACCTCTTCAACACCTTCTCTATGTACATCTTATATAAGAGAACCAGCATCCTATTGATCTATCTCTATATGAGCTAATTTCTAGAATAAAGGATGCCTCGCCTTGATCTTTCCATAGAGAACTCCTAAAACTATATGTTTGACTGTAGTCAACATGAGAATATCATTCCTAATTAGTGAGGATCTCATCTGCGAACATATATGAGACAACAGAGACTCTATTGACCTTTTTAAAATACATGGTCCTCCTAAACTTTTGATGAATCTAAATGATTTGATTACATCATTGAATATGAGCATTGTCCAGCTCGAGATACTAGTTTAAGGTCCAAATTATAGACCTTTCAGCTTGCATACCTTGTGATCATCATCACTGATGTGAAACTAGTGGTCTATTCCATATAGATATCTTTGCTCAAGATATTCCATTTAAAACATCATTTATCAATTGCCATTTTTAACGAATAAGCTATTAAGTAAAGCATCGTGGAAATTTGATAAAATGACTCTGTACGATAAAAGAATGGTATAATGATGAATCATAGATATATCTATAATATTTAGCCTTGCATTCATTATACCCTTTCGCATACAATGCCTTTGCTTTGAATATCTTTACGTTTCATTAGCACCATCATCTTTTCTTGAAGATCTAATTCTACCATCCAATATAGTACTTACTTTAGGTGGATCTACTAAGCCTAACTTGTAATTTGAATGCATTAAGTCATTTCTGACTTTATTGCCTCTAATCATTCTCAGAGATCGATATTTGATAATGCCTCATCCATAGGTTTGGGATCATCTCAGAAATCACATTTCTCATAAGAACATTTTTCTATAACATACTCTAAAATAGTATCTACAAGTACCTTTAGAGAGGATGAAAATCCTATTTGATCTACGAGGTGGAGGAGGTAGTGCTGGTTGGCTCTAATCGACTGGAGTCCTCAGGTTACCCTTAGTCTCATTGCTCCCAACCCGGAATATTTTTCTCCTCGACCTAATCTATTCTCCCGATTATCCACATCTTGAAATATTAACGATTTTTGCTTTTCAAGAAGGATGATGTCAAACCAATCTATTATGTGGTCTTTTAGAAGTAAAGAATTAGATATCTAATGACTCTTTAGATATCAAATAAACAGCTCTAAAGGACCGTAGACTCTAATTTTTCCATCTATTATGTCTTGATATGGCTAGACAGTCCCAAATTCTGAATGAACTTCAGACTTGTTTCTTACCATATGCCATATCTCATAGTGTGTGTAAGAAACGTTTTAAAAGGAAAACCCTATTTAGTAGAATATTTATAGTGGTCATCAAGACTATGTTCGAAAGAAATCAAGGAGGTCACGTGAAGCTCATTCATGGATGTGGACCATATCTAATAAAGTCTGATTTCTTCATTCTGAAATTCATTAGTTGAGGTATTATAATAGGATCGATTTGTGAGGTCCTATGCCTATCCATTACTAAATAGTCAAAAAATTTAGACTAAGGTATTCTCCTCTGCGAATCTGATCGAGAATTTAATAGATTTTTTAATTTACTTTTTTACTTCATGTCTGAATTCTTGGAAGCATTTTAAAAAGCTTGGACTTATGTGCGCATCAACATGGAATCAGTACTCTACCAAGATATGTAATCATCGGTAAGGCTGATGAAGTAGAATTAGTTACCTTAGCGCACATCAATAGAATCTAATGGCCTTCTCCTATGATCCCTAAACAAAAGGAAAGCATTGGTCATTTTTGCCAAAGGAACATGATTCATAAAATTAATGATGACTCGTAAGTTAACGAACTCAAAGACCACCAAATTTTTTTTTAATTTGTTAACTTTCTTATAGCTATTGACCTAGCCTAAGGTACCAAAAGATACTATCATTTAGACTATCCTAGGTCACTTTGAATCCTAATTATGCGTGAGTGTTTGCTTGATATTAAAAATAGAAATCTTATATAATTGTAACTACATCTGAACATTATAGAAAACCATTATGCTATATATATATATATATTCATAAGATTCATAAAGCATAGTCAACTTATGAAAAATTCTAATTACATGCCTTCTTTGTGCAAAAAACATGAAAATTAGGAAATCAAATATCTTAACTTGCTACAGGCAGATTATAAGAATCGAATCATCTATATAATTATAAGATTTAATCTAACGATAGATCGATAAGAGGGTAGGGGTTCCTATGGCCACTTACAGTAGCAAAACTCTATGCTCTCATTTTTGATAGTGCAGGTTATCAAATCGTCACCATCCACTCGCAGCCTCTAAGCGATCCTCAAGATCCTACATATAGAAAGTGGCATATACGATAAAGGATGGAATAGAAAAAGGCACCCAACTGGATGGCAATAAGAAATATAAGGTTAATTCATAAAGTGCGAGCATATACCTACGAGAAGGACCGTGCCGTCTTAATCTTGTTTTAGGCTAGCCAGAGGTATAGAGGGCATTCATATAGTGGCCATTGTGTGTGTTGCAATAAAATATTTTTTTCTTGTAACGAGCCTTCTTGTTACTTACCATCACTTCTATCTTTTGTATATATATTATAGTGTCCTATTATCTTCTGTTCCAAAGACGTTTTTTTGAAGGAAGTAAGTCTATTGCTACAGCAAGCACGAGCCCTTTGAACACTTTCAAGAAAAGAGCTCAGTTAGTAACAAGCTTATGTGTCAGTAAGTTTGATAGAGGTGATTTTGAAGTATGATATGTAGTTCATATAACTATCCATATGCATCATCAAGAGTTAATAGATAATTATATCGATCTACAGTCTATCTAAACTTAACAATTGACTTCTTAAAGCTCTGGTCTAAAGTCCTTGATCTATCAGTCAGAATAATGATATCTTGGACGACTGATCTATACACGATAAGTGAAGGCTTTAAGAAAGTTCTCTTAGTGAGTTGAATACTTTGGCTACGCTGAACTCTTATTTCAAATCAAACAACTCTTGTAGTGCAAACTAAGCAAGTTTGGCCCTACTCTAATAAATCTTTAATGTTGCAACGTGAGCCATCGACCAAACCATGTATAGACATGGGTTATATTACTTTCTCATCACATCCAATTTTTCAGAGGAATGCTGTTCTAGATCGAGTAAGAACAGATAGGAACAGAGGTATTGATAAAGTGAAGATCACTGCTCCAACATAAGTCAACTTCTTGAGAATTTATAAAACTATTTAAATTTTAAAGCATAATATATGTCTTCTACCCCCCCGATGTAGTTGTGAGTGGTGTCCGATACTAGGGTGTCAGGTAACGAGCTGTGGATTGGATGAGCAACATTTTTTTGTCGAGAGGTCAAACAGTTTCCTAAATTTCAATTTATAACTTAGACCTTCACCAACGATTTAATTGGAAGTATTCATTTTCCAATATAAATTAGGCTACCCCTATTTACTCAGACCCTACGACTTAACTTGGCAGAGATGACATAATCTCCTGTGATTTATACCCTTTTAGTGTTGGTCGGTCCCACCAACTGAGCTTCAACCACCCTTCTACTAACAAGTTAAAGTAGTGATGGGAAGGAAAAGTTTTCAAGATGAAGTGAGAACAAACTTTGTCCAATATCTGCTATAAAAGTCATGGTGCACCCAAACCAGTCCGTAATTCCTGAGAGCTCAACCATGCCGAAGTTATTGCTCCACTTCGTTGTTAAAGATCAGCCATACTTTACATAAAATTGAATTTTTGCATGACGTCTTTCACCATATCACAAAATATTAGAGAGATCCAAACCCCTACTCCAACAGTGAGACATCCAAAAATGCGCTAATAACATGTTTGCAATCTTTTTCGGAATGAACTAAATACATGTAACAAATCAGAGAAACAAGTCACATCCTGAAAAGAGCGTATGGCAACATCTCAATGGTGGAAGATCATGTAGACTTATATTTTCTAAAAGAGTTAATAATTATGGTCTCTATATAAAACTTACTGATTTAGTCAAATAATAGACCAATAACTAGGTAGCAATTGTGGCTCGAATTACTAGCACCTCAAATTAGAATAGGTTGAACAAAATGGCTAGTAAGTGAGACTAGGTGGAAGGAATATGCTATTAACCAACAAGAAAGCAATTTAGTTTGAGTACTAATTAAGAATCAAATCGACCGTACTACAAAAAAGAAAACTAAAAAACTAATAAAATAAAAATATAAAACAAACAGAGAAAAGAAAACTACTACAGAAAAATCTACTAAAATAAAGAAAATAAAAACAAAAACTAACAAAAAGGCAAGGGACCCCCCCCCCCCCGCCCCCCCCCTTCCCACCCCCCACCCGCCCCCCCCCCCACCCCCCCCCCCCCCGCCCGCACCCCTCCCCCCCCCACGCCCCCACCCCACACCCCCCCGCCCCCCCCGCCCCCCACCCCCACCCCACCCACCCCCCCCCGCCCCCGCGCCCACCCCCCTTTATTTAGTTACCAAATTAATCGAATTCAAGATCAATCGGGTTAATCCTACAATCTAGGCTTGAATTGGTAAGTCAAAATTAATATTGACATGATCGAGTCACCATCTCAAGTGATATCGATCTTGAATCTAGACTTAAATCCTATTAGAACTAGTCAATCTAAGCTTTTCCTTAATCCATTTACCAAACTCCTTGATCAGTTTGATCAACCGCTAAGACTATTGAGCTAACCCAGGCCCACGAACCCAATTTTTATGAAAGGTATCTTCAATCCAAAAAATTCAAATAAATTTTAAAAGATCAAAATTAATTTTATAATCTTAATTCTTAATTTAAGTTGAAATTCAAGTTAACAAAATATCTAATAAAATCCTAGATTTTAAGATCAGGATTTGCAGAAAATAAGTTTTGATTTTTATTTTAAGGACGAACGTGCAGCACCCCTACACATCATAAGAAACAATCCCCAATCGAATGAGAGGAGAGGACCTTTAAACCCTTACTTTATTCTTATAACCGGACGGTCAATGGAGAATGCCTTAATCAAAAATATAATTTTCTAAAAATAAATAAGTATGGATCCTGAAATCAATATCCACATAATACAATCAATGATCTAACCTATAACTGCCTTGCATACCATCTCATGTATCAAAACTCAATCAACCATGCATGCTTTCATATCGATTATGATCACATTTGAAAAAAAATAAATAAATTGATCACATCAAAATAAAAATAATTCTAGATAGTTTATAGAACTATTAATATATCTACGTCCTATAGCATGCATCTTTTCAATATCTCAATATGAATAAATAAAAATAAAAACTCTATTTTTTATTTTTCAAAACGGGTTTACAATAATTATAAAATTAAAAAATAAAAATAAATAGATCTAAAGTCATATTTAAACAAATTAACAATATGATTATACTAGACTACACAAGGACTATTCTTTCCTAGTCTAGTTATGCATCTCATACAGGGTACAAGATCTAAATATATTAATTTATTTTTGATTTTAAGATCTAATCATAATCTGATGTAACAATCTAAAAATATTTTAATATTACATTATAAATATAAAATTAAATTAGATCAAATAAGATTAGAAAGAACTGCTAACCTAGCTTGATTCAGTTGAAGGAAATATGATTTTCCCACCGTAGGGATCGTGCAGACTACTAGATCTAAAGGTAAATTCCAACAAAAAATTTTTATGATCTAGTCCAAATCTAAGAATTCTCAGATTGATCAAGTGATCTAATATGTAAAATTAAAAAAAAATAAATTAATTTATTTTAAGTACCCCTGATTTGTTAATCAAATCGTTTCTTGGAGGTCTGGAAATGAGCACACATGATCTAGCCTCTACCGGTATCCACTTTAGTAGGATGAATGCCATCTTCTCAAGAATCTTTTTTCGAAAAGATTAAGATCTGAATCTGATCTGTAGATTCCTTCAAAAAGATCTTGAATGCAGCGTGCTCATTCACAAACACTGTCACATAAATGCTGAACTTTTTCACACAATTTGCTTGGACCTTCTCTTTGGATTTGTGCCCCCACTTTTGGCAATGAGAAGATAGGAGAGAGAGGATTAGAGGGCAATGGAAGGTGATAGGGTACAGCAACGTTAGGCAATGAAAAAATTTCATGTGATACCAGCTTTTTGAATGTGAGAAAGGATTTTAAAACCAATGCCACATAAATCCCTATTTGACAAATAACTAATTTATGTTTAATATTGAGATTCAAACGGACCTAGTTCTCCATGTATAGCACCAGATCCTTCATCTAGTTTCATTGCAGAATGAATCAAAAGATGATGGCATGAGTAGATAAGGAAGAGCCATTGCCGCTTAGACTCTTTCCACTTAAAGAGTTTGATCGCAAATCAAACCTATCAATAACTCAGTTCTAGGCATCTCCATAAATCATCAAAATTTGTCACACCCAAAGAATGAACTTGATCTCTATCAACATAAATCTCAAAAACAAAGCAAAATGATTTCCAAAAATTTTCTGTAGCATTTGGTTAGGTGACCCTCAATTCTCTTAAATAGTCAACTTTTGATCCAGTTCAATTGCACTAGATGGATTTAATTCTACATTAATCTAACGGACTGATTCCCAGTAGATCGAAATAAATTATTCAAGATATAGGAAGATGTAAATCAAATTTAACTTGATTGTAAAATGAATCAAAATGATTACAAGAGAAGCCTCAGCCCTTCAACCATGGTGCTAGGCAACAATATCTTGAACTAAATTGGATCTATCTAAATCAAATCAAAACTGGGTTACGCTCGAGTTGATGATTTCAAATCCAAACCTTAATTTGTGTGATCTAGTTAGACTTCAGTTCCATATGGTAAATGAGACACTTCGCGATCTCTGATCATCAACATGCATCGAAATATTTTTCGATGGATCAGAACTTTTCTAATTCATGTATAATTAGAATGATCGACATCAAATCATTCTAATTGCTCTAAAAATCCACACAGGATACCTAGCCAGTATAGGTGGTTAGCTCATTAGAATTAAAAGTTAACACATGCAGCTACTTGTTGATTGGGTTCTTCTACTTTGAAGCCCCAATAGGACTAGGTTTAAGGGAACTTGTAAATCCAACATCTGTCATATGAATTAATTAATTAATTCGAGTCGATGTGAAATCCTAATAGATAACTCTTTCTATCATCTTCAAACACTGCCATGGCATGGGCTTTTAAGTACTCGATCATCATAAATCATCATAAAGCTACTTCTCATCTATCGACGTAGATAGATCCCTATTGGTGTAATCCATTGTCTACAATGAACACTAAAGCTAACATACACCCTCAAATTCCGAAGGGCTAAGGAAGACCAATTTATGGTGTAAGTCATAACTATAACACTCTCCAAGAATAAACTATCGATGCACCTTAGGTCAAAGAAATAGATACCCAAGCTGATGCATCAAGCCAAAGTCATCCAATGAGAAAGGTAGACTTTCTCATGACAACTTAAGGTGGGTCACGCTCAAGTCCCACGTTTCTCTAACGAGTATCTTTACTCTCGCGGTCTGATGTCTCCAATACTATAGACTTAAGACTCATCATCCTAAAAGCGATCGACACCCAACCTTTTAGATCGATCACCATCCGCGTGGATGATTCTATGGTTGGAGCAATTTTATATAGTTATGAAAAATTCATCATCCTTAAATTTCAGCTCTAAAAAATATGAAATTGTCATTAC
>QRFJ01005770.1:0-16869 GCA_006176705.1 Cocos nucifera
AAAAGAGAGAGAATATATCCTTCAGTTGGTGCTAGAGCTCATCAGACATCGAGCCCAACATGTAATATCTGGCCTTATTATCTTCGTCTATCCATTTTTCCAGAGACGCTCTCTGTTCAGTGGATGGATGGGCTGGTAAGATGGGAGGGTCCTGGTCCAATACATGGGTTAACTTTTTGAAACCCAAAATGATTTTGTAGTTCCTGAGTCAATCTTTATAATTGGATTCGGTCAGTCTATGTGTGTCCAGGATACATGCCAATGGGTTGGACGCAGACATTTTCCTATAGAGCGTCAAAGATTCTAGTTAGATATTGTAATTATGACTTGACCAATTTGTTTAGAGATTTTATTTTTAAACAAATTAGCTCCCACTATTTTCTCAGATTGCTACACTTTCTCTGTAGAGATATAAAAATCTTCAAGATTAATGATTTCTAGTGGGTGGTGCGGTCTCACCAACTGACTCATCACCTCACCTAACAGTTATTGGTGATGGGTTAGCCAATGAGTGAACAACTCTTATTCAATGATTTTCTAATCATGATGCACCCAAACTTGGTCTCTAATTCATGAATCTCACCGTATCCAGAATATTGATCTACTCCTTAGTTAAGTCAGACCCACCATTTTCACAGACTGGATTTCTAATTGAGTCTCTCACCGTATTCAAAATATTGAGCCCAACTCATCCTCCAGCCATAGCATCCAATGCCTAATAGACATGGTTGCGTCTTTCCAGTGCAACTGAGCCACTGTATCCAGTCGAGAACATTCAACCCCAGAAAAGGCCCACACATCTACAATGGTGGAAGACCTCAGACTTAATCTTTTCTTAGGGAGAATTGATTCAGGTCTCATTAAACTAGACTTATCATAGTCATAATAATTATGACTAACCTAGTGGTATGGGTTAGCTTGGATTATTGATCACCTCAGATCAAAATTGTGTCAATAGATATGGCCAGATAAGTGAGATCGGTGGAAGGGATATGCCATTAACTCATACAAGAACGCATTCAGGTCGAGTAGCTCCTAATTAAAAACCAGTCGGTCGTATGTGCCAAACTTACCTTAGACACCAAATTGTTGAGCCAGAATCAATTGGGTTAGCCTTCAATCCAGACTCTAACCTCTGAGCCTAATTTGGTCTTGCTTGATCGTGACTCGATCTTGACCCAGACTTATCCTATTAGGCTGGTCAATTTAAGCATTGTTGATCCCATCTAACCAACTCTTGATTCGATTTGATCAACCGCTTAGACCTAATTGAGCTACCCAAGCCCAAACCCAGTATTATGAATATGTCTTAGATCTAAAATTCTTAATTTTAAACCTAATTAATATTTCATAATCTTAATTCTTAATTAAGTAGGGTTCATAAACAAAATATGCATAATTAAATCCTAAGGTTTAGGATCTAAGATTTTGCAGAAAGTAAGTTTTGGGTTTCTAATTAAGGATGAATGCGCAGCACCCCTTCAAATCATAAGAACATCCCATCGGATGGGAGGAGAGGGCCTTTAAACCCTTCTTTGTTCTTATGACCAGACGGCCAAGAGGAATGCCTTAATCAGGAACATGTAATACTATAAAATAATTTTAGATCTATATCATATATCTCATATATAAATTAGATCTAATCATGGCATATTTTACATACATCTCATGTATTGAATCATTCATATTTTTAGATCTAAATTATCTCATAATAATCTAAAAAATTAGATTTAAATTGATCTTATCAAAATAAACTCTAATCTAGGCAACTATGTAGAACTATTCTACAACTAGTCTAGACATGCATCAATCATATCTCATATGATGTTTAAAATTAAATAATTTTATTTATTATTTTTTAGATATTATTATAATAATTATGATATTAAAAAATAATAAATAAATTAATCTAAAATATGATTTAATCATATTAAATTAAAAACATGCAAGATTATTCTATAGAATTGTTCTATTTTAGAACTAGTCATGCATATTTTCTAATCTTAGATCCAAATTATTTAATTTTAATTTTTTCTAATTTCAGATCTGATGTGATATCTAAAATTACTTATTTTTTAATTAGAATAAATTTGAAATTATATATAAATACTTTTAGAATCCTGGCTCAGATACCAGTTGAAGAAAAATCCTGATTTTCTGGATCAGGTTAGTTCAGATCTGATCGGATCAAGAGATATATTTCAAAAAATTTTTTCTTTGATCCTAATCAGATCTGAGATATTTTAGATCTAATCTTTATTATTCTAATAATAAAAATAAAATCTAAATTAAATTAAATTTTATTTATCTTGATGTAGGGTAATCCTATTATCCGTTGATGATCCTGTAAGCAGCGAAAAGTTCTAGATCTAGCCATGCAAGTGCCTGGCCTCTACCGGTATCCACTCGGGTTGGATTTGGAGATCCTCTTCTTCTCTATCATATCTCTAAAAATTAGATCTGGATCTGATCTGGAGGATCTTCAAAACATCTTTCGAAGATCAGTAGTTGTCCTTTGCAGCAGTGCAGCTTTCTAGCTTTTTATCGCCTTTCTCTCATCTAGATTGCACCAACTTGGATCCCAAACTCCTTTGGATGTGGAGAGAAGAGGGAGAAGGTGGACTTGGCATGGAGGAGGAGAGGAGAGGCAGCCTTGGGGTGTAGGAATTTCCAATGCTTTTCTTTGAGTTGGGCGCGGGGACTTATTTATAGACTAAGCGTGATCCAACTCCTCTTCTTCCCAACCAATCACAACCCTTTATGAAATCAGATCTAAATCTGATTGGTGGGAATAGAGTCCCTTGGATTTCTCCTTAGATGGTGCCTAAGACCAGTCAAACTTGGTTCTTAGGAGAAGTCTAATCAAAATCCAAAAGGGAGATTGAGTCCCTATTCAACAGGGACTCCTGGGCGCCTCCTACTTGGGCACATGCCAAGGGTAGCGTGCGCCCTCCTCCTTGCCTAGTTCTGGCAGGGGGACAGGCCCTCACCAACTCTCCAATAGGTGTGTGACACATGGACAGAAGTCAAAGGGTCAATGGTCAGTATTTGACCAATCAAAGGTCAACTTTTGACCAAAGTCAAAGGACGAGAAATGGCAGATGACCAAAAATGGTAGGTATTGTCTTACAAAATAAGACAACCCTTTTCTGATCTAGACATGCTCCAGTCAGATCAAGTGAAGGCCTCTGATTGAGCATAAACTTCTTTGGCTCAGTCAGGTCAATTATTTATGATAGTAAAAGAAGAACGTTAGGTTCAATCGAGTGCTAGCATGATTTTCTTGAACCTAATTGAATCTCATTCAGATCAATTGAACTGGATTAGTTTAATTGATGATCACCTAAATTCAAACCCTTATTTGTATGACCCAGTTAGGTTCAGTTCTGTATGATAATGGGATATGTCATGATCTCTATCATTGATATCATCGAAACTCCTTTCGATGGATCAGAACTCTTCTGATTCGAACAGCTAGAATGATCGATCATCTAAATCATTCTAATTGCTCCCAAAATCCACCAGTGACACCAAGCAGTATATGGTGGCAATCCATCAGAGCTGAATGCGAACCTCTTGGTGCAGCTACTTGTGTGATTAAGTTCTTCTATCTTGAGCCCCGATCAAATTAGGGTTTAGGTGAACTCGTCAAACCCTAGTCTCTCTCATATGATGTAATCATTCGATTCAAATCTAATGTAAAAATCTAAATAGAAACTCTTTCTATTATTTCACTCTGCCATGGCCATGGGCTTCTGAACTTGATTCTCATGATCATCATAGGGCTACTCCTCTACCACCGAGGTAGATAGATTCCATCTTGATGCTATCTAGTTCCTACAATGAACATGCTATAGCCAACATACACCTCAGGATTCCGTATGGCTAGGAGACCGAGTTATGGTGTAGTCAAACTATAACACCCTCAAGGTGAACTACCGATGCATCTCAGGTCAAAGAATCAAACACACCACTGCAGCATCGAGTCAGTCATTGATGAGAAGGTAGACTTCCTAATGACTACTCGAGGTGGTCACGCTCAGTGCCCTCATTCTCTAATAAGTACATGTACTCTCGCTTCGATGTCTCCACACTGTAGACTCAAGACTCATCTACTAAAGAGAAGTGATTGTACACCAACCTTCCGGATCAATCACTATCCTCATAATGATCCTATGGTTGGGAGCATTTTATGAGTTAATAATGATTATTCATGTCTTAAATTTTAAACTCTTAAAAATATGAATTATCATTACCATTAACTCAAAGGATGTATCACAGACACTAAATACACATATGTGATAGAAAATAACTCATTTTATTAATTTTAGTCAAAATTATAATTTTGTCCCTAGAAGTGTATTACAAGTGTCAGCCAATTCTGGCTTCTAGGGCACATATATCTAACACCTTCTTTTATGGTTTTGGAATAAAATTTGAATTGGTCAAAATAAGGCAAGTTGTTTTGCCTTGGACTCTATTTGATAAAGTTTAATGATTCCAAAACTCTATCCATTCTCTGCACTAATTTAAAATTAGATTTGATCTGATTCTACATGGAATTAAGAAGAAATTCTGTGTGAATTTATGATAGTCCATGCCCAAAAAGAATAGGGAGGCGCCAAAGGTTGGACGCCCACTACAATTGCCTTATTCTTTGACTTTTTCAAGTTAAGTCTTTCACCTAATTTCAAACTCTTCTTTGGCTACCTATAATAAGCATATTATCGACATGAGAAAGAGAGAATTTTGCTATGGAAAAGAGAGAGAGGGCATGGGAATTAGAGAGGAGAGGGTCTCCTCTGGTTAGGGCATGAGATCCTTCTTTAGGATAAGTCTTGTGATTATCTTGTTGAGAGGAAAAGAAGAGAAGAAAGGTCTTCTCTAAGGATTTCTTTTTAATCCTTCTTTTGTTCTTCTTTTGAGAGATTAGAGAGAAGGTTCTGTCAACCAATCCTCCTTTGGTTTTTTTTCTCTCGGAGGATCTAAGAGATTCAAAGAAAGGCATTCAGATCAACCATCAGGAGGGATCTGCAAGAAGTTAGCACTTCATGCAGATCTTCAATCATCAAATCTTCGATCAGCAAAAGAGCCTCGTGTGGACAACCTATAGAGACTGGACATTCTATGCAGCTCTGAGCAACAAAGAAATCATGAAAATCAGTAAAAGTGTTCTCGACTTGCACTGAGGTAAAGAGATCTGATCTCTTGTATGCTAGATTTGATCTAGGATATTGATATGATCAATACCAATTTAATTTTTATTTTAGATTTAAATATACATCACATCATGTTAAAGATCCTAGATGTAGGTGTTTAGTAATCTGATCACATCCATAAATAGATTAATGAGATAAACTTAAGTCTTTCACTACATTTTTTTTTGAAAAAAATTTGAAAGCCATGCATGAAACCCTTGAAGGAAAAACACTGTTTTCCACCATAGGATCGTATAGATCTAATCAAATCTAAGGAGGATTTTTCTAAAAATTTTTAAATAATTTGATCAGATCTAAAAGTTCTTAGATCTAATCATGATGATCTAATATTAAAAATTAAAAATTAAAATTAAATTAGCTTTAATTTAAAATATTTGATTGGGCATTCTAATTATCCTACAATGATTTTGTTGATTTTTGAGGTTCTAGAAGGAGCCATGCACGCGCCTGACCTCCATCAGTATCCACTTGGATAGGATCTATACATCTTCTTCTCATGAATCTTTTCTCCAAAAATTAGATCTGGATCTAATCCAAAGAACCTTCAAAACTATTTCTAAAGGCAGCTCGTCCGTCACATGAACACCGTCGCATAGATCCTGAATATTATGCCAAAAATCTTGGACCTTCTTCTCAGATTTATGCCTAACTTTTTAGACTTATAGAAGAGAAGAAGATAGAGGATAGAGGGCATGTGGGATATCAGGGATGGTAGACTTTGGGCATGGAAAATTATTTCTTGCATTGAATGCACTTTGATGTGAGAAAGGCTTTTATGTCCAATGCCTACTTAAAGTTCCTTTTGATAAAAATAACTTATTTATTTTATCATTAGAACTCTAAGACTTATTCTCCATGAAAATCCATCAGATCTCATCTAATTTTTTTGCCAAAAATAATTCAAAAAGATATCAGCATGAGTAGATAAGGAAGAGTCCACTGTGCCTAGGACTCTTTCCTTAAGAGTTTGATCCAAATCAAGCTCTGTCATAACTCAGTCTAGACATCTCCAAAAATCATAAAATTTGGTACACCTAATGCATGACTCATGATCTATCACATATCTAGAAATTAGATTAAAATAATTTTTAAAAAATTTTTTAGAAGCATCTGATCAGGTGACCCTCAATTCTCTCAAACAAGTCAACTTTTGATCCTAGTCCAATTTGACTATGAATGGATTTAATTTCTATAATTAATCTAATCTAAAATTTTTCTAGTTAGATAAAAATAAATTCATTCTAAATATAAGAATAAGTTAAATTAAAGTTGACTTGGTTGCGATGAATCAGAAAGATTTCAGAAGGAGAAAGTCAAGCTCAATCATGTACTGGCATGATTACCTTGAACCCGATTGGATCTAACCCAAATCAATCAAACTGGCTTAGCTCAATTGATGACATCTAAATCCAAACTCTTATTTGTATGATCTAGTTAGATTTAATTTTATATGGTAATGAGATATGTCACGATCTCTATCATCGACATCATCGAAACACCTTTTGATGGACCAGAATTTTTCTGATTCATACAATTAGAATGATTGGTCATCAAAATCATCCTAATTGCTTTCAAAATTCATCAATGACACCTAGCAGTATATGATGGCAACCCATTAGAACTAAAAGCAAATCTCTTGGTATAGTTACCTGTGTGATTGGGTTCTTCTATCTTGAGCCCCGATAGGATTAGAGTTAAGGTGAACTCGTCAAACCTAATATCCATCATATGAATTAATCATTTGATTCGAGTCCAATGTGAAATCCTAATAGAAACTCTTTCTATCATCGTCACTCTACCATGGCCATGGGCTTATGGACTCAATCTCGTGATTATCAAAAGGCTACTCCTCATCTATCGAGGTAGATAGATCTCCTATTGGAGCAATTCAATTCCTACAATGAACATGCTATAGCCAACATACACCTCAGGATTCTAAATAGCTAGGTGATCGAGTTATGGTGTAGTCAAGCTATAACACCCTCAAGATGAACTACTGATGCACCTCAGATCAAAGAATCAAACACACCACTGTAACATCGAGTCAGTCATCGACGAGAAGGTAGACTTTCTTATGACTACTTGAGGTGGTCATGCTCAATGCCCTCATTCTCTAATGAGTACCTGTACTCTCACTCCGATGTCTCCACACCATAGACTCAAGACATGTCTATCCTAAGAAAGTGATCGTACACCAACTTTCCATATTGATCACCATCCTCATGATGATCCTATGGTCGGGAGCAGTTTATGAGTTAATTATGAAAATTCATATCTTAAATTTTTAACTCTTGAAAATATGAATTATCATTACCATTAACTCAAAGGATGTATCATAGATACTTTTAAATACATGCTATAATAGAAAATACTTTATTTATTAATTTATAGTCAAAACTATAAAATTATCCTTAGAAGTGTATTATAAGTGATAGCCAATCTGACTTCTAAGGCACACATCTAACAAACTCCCACTTGACCTAAAGCCAATTCGCTACAAATCTAAGTCCCATCTTCTTAAGGTAGACTTTGATCTTCTGCTGGCTCGATGGCTTTATCAGCGGGTCAACCGCATTATCTACAGTATCGACTTTCTTAACCTCAATGTATCCCTTCTCGAGATAATTGTGGATGAGGTGATATCGCCGCTTAATGTGCTTAGATTTCTAATGAGACCTCGGCTCCTTAGCTAGGGCTATGAAACCATTATTGTTGCAGTACAGAGGGATGGCATCTGATGGTATCACTCTGAGCTCTGTAGTAAACTTCTTATACCAGAATGCCTCCTTTACAACTTTCAATGCAGCGATATACTCTGCTTTCATGGTGGAATCTGCTATCACAGTCTGCTTGAAACTCTTCTAACTGATAGCACCACCATTGTACACAAATAGACTTTTAGATGTCGACTTTCGATCATCTATATCGAATACAAAATCTAAGTCTGTATACCTCTGGACCTAGAGTTCTCCATTACCAAAGACTAGAAATATATCCTTAGTCCTTCTCAAGTACTTAAGGATAATTTTATAGAAGTCCAGTGCTCTTCACCTGGATTCGACTGATATCTGCTCATGATATTCACAGTATGGGCAATATCAGGTCGTGTACATAACATGGCATACATGAGGCTTCCTATTACTAAAGCATAAGAGAGCTTGCTCACGCGTTCAATCTCCTCGGGTGTGTTGGGATACATTTTCTTAGAGAGATGAATGTCATGTCTGAAGGGCACCAATCCCCTCTTATAGTTTTTCATGCTAAACCTCTTTAGCACCTCCTCTATGTACATCTTCTGTGAGAGACCCAGCATCCTAATTGGTCTATCTCTATAGACCTTAATTTCTAGAATAAAGGATGCCTCTTCTAGGTCTTTCATGAAAAATTTTTTAGACAACCATATTTTGACTGTAGTCAATATGAAAATATCATTTCCAATTAGGAGAATATCATCCACGTATAGTACGAGAAAGACAATAGCACTCCCACTGATCTTTTTGAAAATATAGAGCTCCTCTTCATTTTTGATGAATCCAAATGATTTGATCACATCATTGAAACAAGCATTTCAACTCCGAGATGCTTGCTTAAGTCTATATATGGACCTTTGCAACTTGCAGACCTTGTGATCAGTATCATTGGATGTGAAACCCAGTGGCTGTTTTATATAGATATCTTTCTCAAGGTATCCATTTAAGAATGTCATTTTCACATCCATCTACCAAATTTCATAATCGAAATAGGCTGCAATAATAGGCAATGTGTAGATAGATTTGAGCATGGCTACTGACAAAAAAGTATTCTGATAGTCAATGCCTTCGCATTAACTATACCCTTTTGCTACGAGCCTTGCTTTGAATGTCTCTACATTTCCATCGGCACCTATCTTTCTCTTGAAGATCCATTTACACACAATATGTACTATACCTTCAAGTGAATCTACCAAAGTCCAGACTTAGTTTGAGTGTATTGAGTCAATCTCTGACTTCATTATCTCTAACCATTTTTCGAAGTCGATATCTAATATCATCTCATCATAGGTTTTGGGATCATCATCATGAACCCCTTTTTTTGTGAGGAATATTTTCTTTACATCCTCTGAAATAGTACCTAAGTACCTTTCAGGGGGATGAAAAATTCTTTCTAATCTATGAGGTGGATGAGGTAGTGATTTGACTAGCTCAATCTGATTAGATTCCATATATTCCTTAGCTCGTGGCTCTTAGGAGACTTTATCCTTGAGCCTAATCTATCTTCCGATGTCATTATCTTAAATAAACTATTTTTCAAGAAAGATGATTTATTGACTCACAATCACATTATGATCTTTTGGAAAATAGAAAAAATATTCTAATGACTCTTTAGGTTATCTAATAAATCGAGCTCTAAAGGATCTAGACTCTAATTTATCCACCTATTGTCTCTTGACATGGGCCGGACAATTCCAAATTCTGAGATGACTCAGACTTGGTTTCTTACCATGCCATATCTCATATGGGATGGTAGGAATGATTTTAGATAGAATCTTATTCAATAGATATATAGCGATTGTTGGGGATAAACTTCGCTCCTGCTGAAGTCCAGTTCGATGCTCAGCTTAATGCAACTGGTAGCCACGAAAAAGCTTCATCGGTCGGGTCTTAGCCGAACTCCCTCCAAGCTTCCCCTTCGATCGAACTTCTTTAGGAGCCAGACTCCTCCTAGACATCCCCTTCAGTCGGACTTCTTCAGGAGCCAGACTCCTCCTAGACATCCCTTTCGATCAGACTTCTTCAAGAGCCGAACTCCTCCCAAACATCCCCTTCGATCGATCGAGCTTCTTCCTAACTTCCCAGCGATCGAGCCTTAGCCGCACTCCTCGAGCCAGATGCCTATGGGAGCCGAACTCCTTCCGAGCTTCCTCTTCAGGAGTTCGAACTCCTTTGGAATCGATATATGTCGAAGTCCACCAACCAATGCCTACTTTCTCAAAGCCACGGCTATTAAATTTGGATGAATGGTAACCATCAGTCTGCCACAGGCAATGCAATCGGATGACATGGCCACCACTACTGGCGACACCACTCTCTCCGTAACCAGCCTCATGCAGCCCACGACCCATCAGTATGACTGTCCGTCTGATGATGCCTTCCTTTTCATATCGAACTCCATACGGCCTCGAGCGACCCACGATCAGACGATATGGCCATCACCATCAATCAAGCTCCGCTTATCAAAAGGACCTTCCAGATAAGCTATAAGCTCTAAGCTCTCCTCTTCTTCTCTAAACTCTGCCAAATTCATTCCAGAGCACTCCATATCTGTTGGCTAGAGCTGACTTGATCGTCGGAGGGTCCTGCCGAAGTCAACCCCCATCGGCTTCGGATGGGACTTTGTTTTACAGGTCTCCCCGATGGAGACCTCATCCACCTCCACTCCAATTGGATTCGACAATGACCAATTTTCACACCAATAGATTTGATGCTAGAAGGAGGGCCACCTCTATTCTTAAGGTGTTCTTGAGGCCCCCTTATTCTTAAAGGAGTGCTCAGCGATGATTTCTCTCCTAAGATCTCCCTCCTTCCTCTCCAAAGTTCTTTCCTAAGAGAAAATGCCTCCCAGGAGGGCTTCGACTCGATGATCGGCGGCCTTCATGCCAGGTCCATCTACTCCCATTTCAATCTCGATAGCCTAGGTTCTATCTAAAGCCATTGTAGATGTGAAGTAGTTCAACCTACTGGTCCAGCAGGTTCGTGCCCTCGCCAAGATGATGCAGGCCGTGCGACAGCTTTTAGCGGAGACCTTGCCGGCAAACCCGCCATGAGGATGCCAGGAACCAGCCTTAAGGAAGAGCATTTGGCCTAGATTACCAATCGCCCTTAGGAAGAAGAAATAGAGAGCATAAGTTCTTCCCTAGAAGGCTTCACAAGAGGGCAGAATGAAGTTCGGCATGAGCAAGGCCGCCGAACTCTCCCTCGAGCTCGTCATCAAGGAAGCTCCGACAAAGGGGCATGAAGTTCTCCCATCAAAGATTTCACAGGAGGACAGAATAAAGTTCGGCGTGTGCGAGGCCGTCGAACTCGCCCTCGAGCTCGCCATCAAGGAAGCCCCGATAAAAGGGCATGAAGTTCTCCCATCGAAGATTTCACAGGAGGATGGAATAAAGTTTGGCATGTGCAAGGCCACCGAACTCCCCTCAAGCTCATCATGAAGCTCCGACCATGAAACGAAGGTTTCACAGGAGGATGGGACGAATTTGGCATGTGCAAGACCGTTGAACTCCCCCTCAAGCTCGTCATCAAGGAAGCTCCGACGAAGGGGCATGAAGTTCTCCTATAGGTTTCACAAGAGGATAGAATGAAGTTTGGCCGCACTTACGACCTTCCCAGTGCAAACAAGGCCCGAACTCCTCGAGCTCACCACCAAGGAAGCCCTGATAGAAGGGCACGAAGAAGTCCTCCTCTCGAAAGGTTCCGTGACTATGCCCCCCGCAACGCTCCTCAAACTCAAATTCTCACAGAAGTTAAGAACCAGCTGCCAAGACTAGAAGGATTACGATCTCCCCCAAACAAGCACGATCGAAGCAAGTACTTCCTCTACCATCGCGACCACAACCACGATGCTGAGGAATGCATTCAGCTTTGGGATAAAATTAAGGAGCTCATCAGAAAGGGACGGCTGGGTAAATTTCTTCAACGCCAGTCTGAAGTAGGAGAAGATTGGCCAAGGACACTGCCGTAACCAAAAACGACAAGGAGGTCGGCCGCCTCACGGCATCATCAACATTACCCCTGGGAGAAGCTTGGTACATCGGCAACTCATTATCTCCCAGCATCAAAGCCAAGAGAAGCATGCTCCAAATTGAGGAGGGCAGCATGAGATAGAGGAGGTCATTCGGCTTGAAACTTACTGCCCGAGGGAACTCGAAGGAACAACGCCCCCATGACCCTAAAATGGGGATGTGCTGTCCAAAACTTTCCTTCGGTAAAATTCTTTCCTTTCAATAATATTATTTTCGTATGTAAAAACTATGTGATGATAAGGAAGAAGTAGTCAATAGTTGCCATATTAGGAATAGGAGGAGAACCTCATCCTAACACGAGTAGGTCAAAGACCGTCAACCTTGGCTAGAGATAAGATCTCTTTCGAGCGATCAAGTCAACCTTGACTAGAGATAAGATCTCTTCCGAGCGACCATGTCAACCTCGGTCAGAGATAAGATCTCTCCTGAGCGACCAAGTCAACCTCGGCCAAAGATAAGATCTCTCCGACGACCGTGTCAACCTCGGCTAGAGATAAGATCTCTTCCAACGATCGAGTCAACCTCAGCCAGAGATAAGATCTCTCCCAAGCGACCGCATTAAACCTCGTCTAGAGATAAGATCTCTTCCAAGAGATCGAGTCAATATCGACTAGAGATAAGATCTCTCTCGAGCGACCATGATAACCTTGGCCAGAGATAAGATCTCTCTCGAGCGACCGAGTCAACCTCGGCTAGAGATAAGATCCCTCCCAGCGATCGAGTCAACCTTGGCTAGAGATAAAATCTCTTTTGAGTGACTGCATCAACCTCGACCAGAGATAAAATCTCTCCTAAGCGATCGAGTCAACCTCGGCTAGAGATAAGATCTCTCCCGAGCGATCGTGTCAATCTCAGCCAAAGATAAGATCTCTCCCAAGCGACCAAGCCAACCTCGGCTAGAGATGAGATCTCTTTCGAGCTTCAAAGAACCTCGTCTATAGTCTATTAGAAATAGGAGGAGAACCTCATCATAATACAAGCAAAGTCGAAGGCCTCGTTCATCATAGACAAGGTAGGAGGAGAGGCCCAGATAATGGCCCTTATGTGCCTTCACAGCCCATTAGAAACAAGAGGAGAACCTCATCCTAATGCCAGCAAAGTCGAAGGCCTCATTCACCTTAAACGAGATGGAGGGAGAGGCCCTAACAATGACTCTGCCCCCACAATCCATTAGGAATAGGAGGAGAACCTTATCATAACGCGAGCAAAGTCGAAGGCCTCGTTCACCATAGACGAGATAGAGGAAGAGGCCCAGACAACAGTCCTTATGTGCCCCACAGCTTGTTAGAAATAGGAGGAGAACCTCATCTTAACGTGAGCAAAGTCGAAGACCTCGTTCACCATAGACGAGATGGGGGAGAGGCCCAGACAATGCCCTTATCTGCCAAAATTACCTTAGACACCAAATTGTTGAGTCAGAACCAATTGGGTTAGCCTACAATCCAGACTCTAACCTCTGAGCCTAATTAGGTCTTGCTTTGATCGTGACCGATCTTGACCCAGACTTAATCCTATTAGGCTGGTCAATTTAAGCATTGTTGATCCATCTAACCAACTCTTGATTCGGTTTGATCAACCGCTTAGACCTAATTGAGCTACCCAGCCCGAACCCAGTATTATGAATATGTCTTAGATCTGAAATTTCTCAATTTTAGACCTAATTAATATTCCATAAACTTAATTCTTAATTAAGTTGGGTTCATAAACAAAATATGCACAATAAATCCTAGGGTTTCAGGATCTAGGGTTTGCAGAAAGTAAGTTTTTGGGTTTCTGATTAAGGACGAACGCGCAGCACCCTAACAATCATAAGAACACCCCATCGAATGGGAAGAGAGGGCCTTTAAACCCTTCTTCGTTCTTATGACCGGACGGCCAAGGGGAACGCCTTAATCAGGAACATTCAATAAACATTCAATACTACAAAACAGTTATAGATCTATATCATATATCTCATATACAAATTTAGATCTAACCATGGCATATTTGCATACATCTCATGTATCATAATCATGCATGTTTTCAGATCTAAATTATCACATTAATAATCTGAAAATTAGATTTAAATTGATCTTAATCAAAATAAATTCTAATCTAGACAATTATGTAGAACATATTCTACAACTAGTCTAGTCATGCATCTATCATATCTCATATGATATTTAAAATTAAATAATTTTTATTTGCTGTTTATCAGATGTTATTATAACACTTATAATATCAGAAAACAGTAAATAAAAAGATCTAAAATATGATTTAATCATATTAAATCAAAGACATGCAAAACTATTCTATAGAACTATTCTATACTAGAACTAGTCACGCATATCTTCATGTTCTAGATCCAAATCATTTAATTTTAATTTTTTCCTGATTTCAGATCTGATCACAATCTCATGTGACATCTGAAATCACGTTATTTTTAATTAAAGATAAAATTAAAAATCAGATCTAAACTATTTTTAGAACCATGGCTCTGATACCACTTGAAGGGAATCCTGTTTTCCCTGGACCAGGTTCGTTCAGATCTGATCAGATCAAGAGATATATTTTCAAAATTTTTTCTCTTAGATCTATATCAGAATCAGGGATGGCTTCAGATCTTTCTTATTTATTTTAATAAAAATTAAATGAAAAGATAAATTAAATCACATTCAATTTACCTGAATAGGGTAATCCTATTACCCTGTTGATGATCCTGTTTGCAGCGGAAGGTTCTGGATCAAGTCACGCAAGCGCCTGGCCTCTACCGGTATCCACTCAGGCTGGATCTGGAGATCCTCTTCTTCTCTATCACGTCTCCAAAAATCAGATCTGAATCTGATCTGGAGGATCTTCAAAACTCCTTTTGAAGATCTGCAGTCGTTCTTCGCAGCAGCGCAGCCTTCTTGCTTTTGATCTCCTTTTCTTGATCTTAAATCGCACCAATCCAAATCCAAAACACTTTTGGACGTGGAGAGCAAGGGGAGAAGAGAGTATGGCGTGGTGAAAGGGGAGAGAGGCAGCCTTGGGGCATGGGAAGATTGCTTCTTGATTATTTCTGATGATATTTTCACTTGGGCGCTGGGTCTCTTATATAGACTAAGCGTGATCCAAGTCATCTTCCTCCCAACCAATCACAACCCTTTGTGAAATCAGATCTAAATCTGATTGGTGGGATTAGAGTCCCCTGGATTCCTACTTGGAGAGTGCCTTGGACCAGTCAAAACTGGATTCTTAGAAGAACTCTCATTGGAATCCTAAAGGGAGATGGAGTCCTTGTCCAACAAGGACTCCTAGGCGCCTCCTACTTGGGCTCACGCCACCCTTGGCGTGCGCCCTTCTCCTTGCCAGGTTCTGGCAGGGGGACAAGCCCCCACCAGCTCTCCAATAGGTGCATGACATGTGGTCAAAAGTCAAAGGGTGAATGGTCAATGTTTGACCAGTCAAAGGTAGACTTTTGACCAAAGTCAAAAAACAAGAATGCAGGTGACCAAAAATGGCAGGTAATGTCTTACAAATAAGACAACCTATTCTGACTTGGACAACCTCTAGTCAGACCATATGAAGGCCTCTGATTGAGCACAAACTCCTTTGGCTCAGTCAGGACAACTTATTTATGATAGTAAAAGAAGAACGTTAGGTTCAATCGAGTGCTAGCACGATTTCCTTGAACCTAATTGAATCTCATTCAGATCAATTGAACTAGATCAGTTCAATTGATGATCACCAGATTCAAACCCTTGTTTGTGTGACCCAGTTAGGTTCAGTTCTGTATGGTAATGGGATATGTCATGATCTCTATCATCGACATCATCGAAACTCCTTTCGATGGATCAGAACTCTTCTGATTCGAACAGCTAGAATGATGGATCATCTAAATCATTCTAATTGCTCCCAAAATCCACCAGTGACACCTAGCAGTATATGGTGGCAACCCATCAGAGCTGAATGCGAACCTCTTGGTGCAGCTACCTGTGTGATTCAGTTCTTCTATCTTGAGCCCCGATCAATTTAGGGTTAAGGTGAACTCGTCAAACCCTAGTCTCTGTCATATGATGTAATCATTCGATTCGAGTCCAATGTGAAAATCTAAATAGAAACTCTTTCTATTATTTCACTCTGCCATGGCCATGGGCTTCAGGACTTGATTCTCATGATCATCATAGGGCTACTCCTCTACCACCGAGGTAGATAGATCCCATCTTGATGCAATCCAGTTCCTACAATGAACATGCCATAGCCAACATACACCTCAGGGTTCCATATGGCTAGGAGACCGAGTAATGGTGTAGTCAAACTATAACACCCTCAAGGTGAACTGCCGATGCATCTCAGGTCAAAGAACCAGACACACTACTGCAGCATCGAGTCAGTCATTGACGAGAAGGTAGACTCCCTAATGACTACTCGAGGTGGTCACGCTCAGTGCCCTCGTTCTCTAACGAGTACCTGTACTCTCGCTCCGGTGTCTCCACACCGTAGACTCAAGACTCATCTACTAAAGAGAAGCGATCGTACACCAACCTTCCGGATCAATCATCATCCTCGTGATGATCCTATGGTCGGGAGCTGTTTATGAGTTAATAATGATTATTCATGTCTTAAATTTTCAACTCTTGAAAATATGAATTATCATTACCATTAACTCAAAGGATGTATCACAGACACTAAATACACATGTGTGATAGAAAATAACCCATTTCATTAATATAGTCAAAATTACAATTTTGCCCCTAGAAGTGTATTACAAGTGTCAGCCAATTCTGGCTTCTAGGGCACATATATCTAACATCTCCTTCTATCTCCTCTAAGGTGAACGAGGCCTTCGACTTTGCTCGCATTAGGATGAGGTTCTCCTCCTATTCCTAACGGACAGTAGGGGCATAT